>JBBPBX010017193.1:3034-32755 GCA_038048925.1 Garcialebias charrua | reverse complement strand
TTTCAGAATGTTCCGTGTTTCGGAACGTTCCATGTTTCAGAACATTCCATGAGTCAGAACGTTCCATGTTTCAGAACGTTCCATGAGTCAGAACGTTTCATGTTTCAGAACGTTCCATGAGTCAGAACGTTCCATGTTTCAGAACGTTCCATGTTTCAGAACATTCCATGTTTCAGAACATTCCATGAGTCAGAACGTTCCATGTTTCAGAACGTTCCATGAGTCAGAACGTTCCATGTTTCAGAACGTTCCATGTTTCAGAACATTCCATGAGTCAGAACGTTCCATGTTTCAGAACGTTCCATGTTTCAGAACGTTCCATGTTTCAGAACATTCCATGTTTCAGAACATTTCATGAGTCAGAATGTTCCATGTTTCAGATTATTCCATGAGTCAGAACGTTCCATGTTTCAGAACGTTCCATGCTTCAGAATATTCCATGGTTCAGAACATTCCATGAGTCAGAACGTTCCATGTTTCAGAATGTTCCATGAGTCAGAACGTTCCATGTTTCAGAACGTTCTATGAGTCAGAACGTTCCATGAGTCAGAACGTTCCATGTTTCAGAACGTTCCATGTTTCAGAACGTTCCATGTTTCAGAACGCTCCATGAGTCAGAACGTTTCATGTTTCAGAACGTTCCATGTTTCAGAACGTTCCATGTGTCAGAACGTTCTATGTTTCAGAATGCTCCATAAGTCAGAACGTTCCATGTTTCAGAACGCTCCACGTTTCAGAACGTTCCATGTTTCAGAACATTCCATGTTTCAGAACGTTCCATGAACGTTCCATGGGTCAGAACGTTCTATGTTTCAGAACGTTCCACGTTTCAGAACGTTCCATGTTTCAGAATGCTCCATAAGTCAGAACGTTCCATGTTTCAGAACATTCCATTTTTCAGAACGTTCCATGTTTCAGAACGTTCCATGTTTCAGAACGTTCCACGTTTCAGAACGTTCCATGTTTCAGAACGTTCCATGTTTCAGAACGTTCCATGTTTCAGAACGTTCCATGTTTCAGAACGTTCCATGTTTCAGAACGTTCCATGTTTCAGAACGTTCCATGTTTCAGAACGTTCCATGTTTCAGAACGTTCCATGTTTCAGAACGTTCCATGTTTCAGAACGTTCCACGTTTTAGAACGTTCCATGTTTCAGAACGTTCCATGTTTCAGAACGTTCCATGTGTCAGAACGTTCTATGTTTTAGAACGTTCCACGTTTCAGAACGTTCCATGTGTCAGGATGCTCCATAAGTCAGAACGTTCCATGTTTCAGAACATTCCATTTTTCAGAACGCTCCACGTTTCAGAACGTTCCATGTTTCAGAACGTTCCATGTTTCAGAACGTTCCACGTTTCAGAACATTCCACGTTTCAGAACGCTCCATGTTTCAGAACGTTCCATGTTTCAGAACGCTCCATGTTTCAGAACGTTCCATGTTTCAGAATGCTCCATAAGTCAGAACGTTCCATGTTTCAAAACGTTCCATGTTTCAGAACGTTCCACATTTCAGAACGCTCCATGTTTCAAAACGTTCCATGTTTCAGAATGTTCCATGTTTCAGAACGTTCCTTGTTTCAGAACGTTCCATGTTTCAAAACGTTCCATGTTTCAGAACGTTCCATGTTTCAGAACGTTCCATGTTTCAGAATGTTCCATGTTTCAGAACGTTCCACGTTTCAGAACGTTCCATGTTTCAGAACGTTCCATGTTTCAGAACGTTCCATGTTTCAGAACGTTCCATGTTTCAGAACGTTCCATGTTTCAGAACGTTCCATGTTTCAGAACGTTCCATGTTTCAGAACGTTCCATGTTTCAGAACGTTCCATGTTTCAGAACGTTCCATGTTTCAGAACGTTCCATGTTTCAGAACGTTCCATGTTTCAGAACGTTCCACGTTTCAGAACGTTCCATGTTTCAGAACGTTCCATGTTTCAGAACGTTCCACGTTTCAGAACGTTCCATGTTTCAGAATGTTCCACGTTTCAGAACGTTCCATGTTTCAGAACGTTCCACGTTTCAGAAAGTTCCACGCTTCAGAACGTTCCATGTTTCAGAATGTTCCACGTTTCAGAACATTCCATGTTTCAGAACGCTCCACATGTCAGAATGTTCCACGTTTCAGATAGTTCCATGTTTCAGAATGTTCCACGTTTCAGAACGTTCCATGTTTCAGAACGCTCCACATTTCAGAAGATTCCATTTTTCAGAACGTTCCATGTTTCAGAATGTTCCACGTTTCAGAATGTTCCACGTTTCAGAACGTTCCATGTTTCAGAATGCTCCACGTTTCAGAACGTTCCATGTTTCAGAACGTTACACGTTTCAGAACGTTCCATGTTTCAGAACGCTCCAAGTTTCAGAACGTTCTATGTTTCAGAACGTTCCACGTTTCAGAACGTTCCATGTTTCAGAATGTTCCACGTTTCAGAACATTCCATGTTTCAGAACGCTCCACATTTCAGAATGTTCCACGTTTCAGATAGTTCAATGTTTCAGAATGTTCCACGTTTCAGAACGTTCCATGTTTCAGAACGCTCCACATTTCAGAAGATTCCATTTTTCAGAACGTTCCATGTTTCAGAATGTTCCATGTTTCAGAATGTTCCACGTTTCAGAACGTTCCATGTTTCAGAACGCTCCACATTTCAGAAGATTCCATTTTTCAGAACGTTCCATGTTTTAGAACGCTCCACGTTTCAGAACGTTCCATGTTTCAGAACGTTCCACGTTTCAGAACGTTCCATGTTTCAGAATGTTCCACGTTTCAGAACATTCCATGTTTCAGAACGCTCCACATTTCAGAATGTTCCACGTTTCAGATAGTTCCATGTTTCAGAATGTTCCACGTTTCAGAACGTTCCATGTTTCAGAACGCTCCACGTTTCAGAACGTTCCATGTTTCAGAACGTTCCATGTTTCAGAATGTTCCACGTTTCAGAATGTTCCACGTTTCAGAACGTTCCATGTTTCAGAACGCTCCACGTTTCAGAACGTTCCATGTTTCAGAACGTTACACGTTTCAGAACGTTCCACGTTTCAGAACGTTCCATGTTTCAGAACGTTCCATGTTTCAGAACGTTCCACGTTTCAGAACGTTCCATGTTTCAGAACGTTCCATGTTTCAGAACGCTCCACGTTTCAGAACGCTCCACGTTTCAGAACGGTCCACGTTTCAGAACGTTCCATGTTTCAGAACGTTCCATGTTTCAGAACGTTCCATGTTTCAGAACGTTCCATGAGTCAGAACGTTCCATGTTTCAGAACGCTCCACGTTTCAGAACGCTCCACGTTTCAGAACGCTCCACGTTTCAGAACGTTCCATGTTTCAGAACGTTCCATGTTTCAGAACGTTCCATGTCAGAACGTTCCATGTTTCAGAACGTTCCATGTTTCAGAACGCTCCACGTTTCAGAACGCTCCACGTTTCAGAACGGTCCACGTTTCAGAACGTTCCATGTTTCAGAACGTTCCATGTTTCAGAACGTTCCATGAGTCAGAACGTTCCATGTTTCAGAACGCTCCATATTTTAAAACGTTCCATGTTTCAGAACGTTCCATGTTTCAGAACGTTCCATGTTTCAGAATGTTCCATGTTTCAGAACGTTCCATGTTTCAGAACGCTCCACGTTTCAGAACGCTCCATGTTTCAGAACGTTACACGTTTCAGAATGTTCCATGTTTCAGAACGTTCCATGTTTCAGAACGCTCCACGTTTCAGAACGTTCCATGTTTCAGAACGTTACACGTTTCAGAACGTTCCATGTTTCAGAACGCTCCACGTTTCAGAACGTTCCATGTTCAGCTGCTGTGAGTCGGTGTGTGTGTTTACACACTCGCGGTTCAAAGTGCGTCTCTGTGGCCGTTGACCCGGCGCTCGCTGTTTGGACTCGGTCACTTTTGAGAACTTCATCGTGTCGATTGAGACCAGGACGAGTTGGACGCAGAGGAGACATCGCCATGACGACTGAATACCAGGACAACGTGGAAGACGACAGCAGCTCGTTCTGGAACAAAGGTACTGTCGGTGTGTGTGTGTGTGTGTGTGTGTATGTGTGTGTGTGTGTGTGTGTGTTCTGGTATCTGACCACGTCTGTCTGTCCACCAGAACCTCGGCCGGGCCCGTTCTCCAGAGTGTCCAGGTCCAGACGTTGGTTGTTCCCAGGTGTGGGGGCTGCAGTGGTCCTGATCCTCATCATCGTGGTGGCAGTTACCAGTGAGTACAGTCATGAACAGGGGTCTGCAACCTGCGGCTCTGGAGCCACATGCGTCTCTTTGGTTCCTCTGCAGTGGCTCTTTCAAGCTTTGATCAAAACTAACTCTAAAATGAATTTTATTTGTTCTTATAACAACAAAAAGGGCTAGTTTTAGCAGTTTTTCCTGTCATTTCCCTTGCAAATGTGTGAATACGGAAACAGTAATCCATGCCTTCATCCCCTCTGGGCTGGATTACTGTAACGCTCTTTACCTTGGAGTCAGCCAGTCCTCCCTCAGACGTCTCCAGTTGGTCCAGAACGCTGCTGCTCGCCTTCTAACTGGAGTTCATAAGAGGGAGCACATCACCCCCACTCTGGCTTCACTCCACTGGCTGCCTGTTCATTTTAGAGTTCATTTTAAGATTCTTTTACAGGTAGTCCCCGATTTACGAGCGAGATCCGTTACAACGAGGCGCTCGTAAACCGGAAATCTCGTAATTTGGAACGGCCGCCATTTCTCTCGTAAATCCGGAAATCCGCTCGTAAATTGGAACGGTTTTCGCTAGCGCGACTAAAAACACTCTATTTTCATCTAAAAACTACTTTTGAGTGCATAAAAATGATCGGAAACGTGTGTTTATATGCTTAACTAACTAACTGTAGTGAAAAAACACATGAAAACTCAGTATTTTTTTCGTTTTTTCCAAAAATGTGCAGCTCGTAAGTCTGGAACCTCGCAGATCAGAGCGCTCGTAAATCGGGGACTACCTGTATTTGTTTTTAAAAGTTTAAATGGTCTTGCTCCATCCTACCTCTCTGAGCTGCTTCACCCATACTCTCCTGCTCGGTGCCTCAGATCAGCTGATCAGCTGCTTCTGGAGGTGCCGAGGTCCAAACGGAGGCTCAGAGGAGACAAAACTGTGGAACGATCTCCCTCTTCCATCAGACGAACTCCTTCACTGTCCAGTTTTAAAACTCTTCTAAAAACACATTTTCACTCACTGGCTTTTAGCACAGACTGAATTTGTTCTGCACTGTTTTTATTGTTTTTATTGATCTTAATGTTTCAAAGGTATTGTGACATGATGTTGGAAATTTGCATATTTGTCACAACATATACAGTATATCTTATATCATGCAGCTATGTTCGTTTTTGCAAAATAAATTATAAATATATTAAAATTTCACTACAAGTTATGGTAATTTTTTCGCTGTGATTCGTCACTGGAAATCCGAGAATTTCCGCATACGTCATCAGTGACGTGGCAACGGGAAAGGCACTGCTCCAACGCGCATGTAAATATTAATGGCGGAGCATGTCGAATCAGACGAGTGTAGCATTTCTAGTGTTGATCGTCCAAAACTCTCATTAATAAACCCTCCCTGAATAAATAAACTTACTGATGTTACTTGATCGCACAGACATAATTTAAAAATGCATAACAAGCAACATGTGTGTGCTACCGAATTTCTGTCGGCTAGTTTGTTAGCAGCGAACAAACACAACTTATTGTTAGCTCTTGAATGTATTGAAGCAATCGAAGGGTTATTATTCAGCCAATACAGTTATTGGACACTCGATCAATGGAAAAGTGTTTTAGACACTGTTTATTTCATACACAGTAGCTAAGTGGGGTTAGCTTCTCTTGTGGTTCTTTGTTCTTGGGCTAAGCTAACAGTGAGGCCCGATCTTGTTTCAGATTTATAATTTTAAGACAGTAAATTGTCCAAAACTCTCATTAATAAACCCTCCATGAATAAAAAAACATACTGATGTTACAAGAAAGTTAATTCTCAATGATGTTACCTGATCTCGCAGACATAATTGGCTTTATACACTCACAGTATATAAAGTAAAGCTACATGAACTCACGTAAAATATATAGTTTATCATCTAAAACACTACACACCTCCGATTATGTTTACACAAAGACTTACTCGTTTTCTTGTGAGTTTTCCGACTGTAGCTGCTCGGCGTTGTTTAGATTCATTCATTCAACCTTTATTTATACAGGCTAGCCTCGTTGAGTCACGGGGACTCATTTACAAGAGATGTGGTAGCTGTGGCACTTTCTTCTGTAGATTTTCTTTTAAAAATAGTAGGAATAGCATCCGGTTTTAAAAGACTTCTACATCTTACTGGTAATCCTAAAGATTATTTTATACCAGGTCCTGAAAACAATCGGCAGTAAAATGGTCGCTGCAGACATACACCATAGGTCCCTCTTCTCTGTACTTGTCCATTCTTGTCGAAGTTTCTCATCTTTTGGGAATTTGTGAAGGCTCACTTGTTCACTGCTGATATTAGAACACCCAAATGCGCTACAACGTGACGGCATTTTTCAAGTTACACAAAAAAAGAGGCGATCTTTCAGGAAATGAATCAGTATGGCAAGCAGTTACCACACCAAACAAACGGGCAAGGTCTGCCTTCTGCCCGTTGTCACGTCACTGATGACGTATGCGGAAATTCTCGGA
This sequence comes from Garcialebias charrua, assembly GCA_038048925.1. NCBI lineage: Eukaryota > Metazoa > Chordata > Actinopteri > Cyprinodontiformes > Rivulidae > Garcialebias > Garcialebias charrua. Next base: position 26,081 of record JBBPBX010017193.1, on the reverse strand, counting down.
TTTCCAGTGACGTTACACAGCGAAAAAATTATCATAACTTGGAATGCAATTTTAATATATTTATAATTTATTTTGCAAAAACAAACATAGCTGAATGATATAAGATATATGTTGTGACAGATATGCAAATTTCCAACATCATGTCACAATACCTTTAACAACTGTTTTATTTTTTTGTGTTTAAATGTTCTTGATTTTATGTGTACAGCACTTTGTTGCAGCTGTTGTTGTTTTAAAGGGCTTTTTAAATAAAGTATTATTATTATTATTATATTATTATTATTATACTAGAACTAATAGGCGTAAAACATACTTGAACTTTATTTATTCGAAGTAGGATATTTAATTTTTCCACAATTAAAATAATTTATCTAGACCTGCATAGTTAATTGTTATTTATTTTATGTTTTTAATGGGAAAGAACATACTGTATTATTTTCCCTTCTTTATAATAATCCTGTCTTTTTTGTCTTCAAATGTAAAAATATCAACGAATCATTAGATATTTTCAGCTTTACAATGGCCAGAAAACTACCGTACTGGTCAGAAAATTGTCCTCCAACAAACTTAAAGTGGTCTGTGGGCCACCAGTTGACAATCCCAGTTGTTGCAGGTGTTGTGGCTCTGGACACGTTTAATTTAGTGAACAAAGCATCAGAAATGGCTCTTTTGATTGTAAAGGTTGCAGAGCCCTGGTCATGAAGAACAACCAGGTCTGGGTTCTGGTTCTGATCGTGGTCCAGATCCAGACTGAAGCTGCTCTTTTCTCTGGTCCTTGTTTATCTTCATCCAACCTTCAGTTCTTCAGGTTGGTCTCATGGAGTCACGAGGACTCATCTTCAAGAGAGACCACATTTAAGCAGACAACAATGAACTGCAGTAAAATGCAGTTAACGTGAAAGAAATGTCTAAAACTATAAAACATGTTTGATGTTTGACTGAACCAAACGGTTGAAACCCCGTGAAGAAACCAAGGAGGACACTTCAGTTCCTGCTGCCAGGTGTTCCAGGTGCAGGAGCTGAGTAGGAAAAGGCCTTTTTGTCTAGTTCAGTCCGCACTGAGGGAACGCTGCAGGTAATGATGTCCTGAGAGCGCACGTTGTAACTGCACTGATGACACGACATGTGGGAGGAGATATAAGAAGGCAGCAGACCAAGGAGGAAGCTATGGATGAAGATGAACCAGTGTGAGAGCATACGTGATGCTAATGACCATCTGACCTTGGTTTACCTTCGGGCTTTTTATGGGTTCTAGTCAGGTCCTGGTTCAGTTTTCAAACTGTGACTCTGGACCCTGTTTCTCTGAACCATTTGGTCCATTTCAGAAGAGATGGTCCAGAACCACCAGATGAGTAGAGCAGGTGCAGAAACGTCTCAAAGCTTCTCTAAGAGAAGAACTGGACCGAGCTGAAGTAATAACAGAACAAACAGAGTTCATTGTTGGAATTCTGTTCTGAATGAGGTCCACACGAACCAGACCACCACCAGGGTCCAGAGGAGAAGAGAAGCTGGAGACGTTTTCAGATGTTCCCTGAACCAAAAGGGTCTTTGGAACATCTCAGAAAAACTAAACGGAGCGTCAAAGGTGGACTGGTCCCTCTGGAGGACGTTATGATGAGGCAGGGGTCTGAAATGTCCTGTGGACTGGTCCCTCTGGAGGACGTTATGAGGAGACAGTGGTCTGAAATGTCCTGTGGACTGGTCCCTCTGGAGGACGTTATGAGGAGACATGGGTCTGAAATGTCCTGTGGACTGGTCCCTCTGGAGGACGTTATGAGGAGACAGTGGTCTGAAATGTCCTGTGGACTGGTCCCTCTGGAGGACGTTATGAGGAGACATGGGTCTGAAATGTCCTGTGGACTGGTCCCTCTGGAGGACGTTATGAGGAGACATGGGTCTGAAATGTCCTGTGGACTGGTCCCTCTGGAGGACGTTATGAGGAGACAGGGGTCTGAAATGTCCTGTGGACTGGTCCCTCTGGAGGACGTTATGAGGAGACAGGGTCTGAAATGTCCTGTGGACTGGTCCCTCTGGAGGACGTTATGAGGAGACATGGGTCTGAAATGTCCTGTGGACTGGTCCCTCTGGAGGACGTTATGAGGAGACAGGGTCTGAAATGTCCTGTGGACTGGTCCCTCTGGAGGACGTTATGAGGAGACAGGGTCTGAAATGTCCTGTGGACTGGTCCCTCTGGAGGACGTTATGAGGAGACATGGGTCTGAAATGTCCTGTGGACTGGTCCCTCTGGAGGACGTTATGAGGAGACAGGGTCTGAAATGTCCTGTGGACTGGTCCCTCTGGAGGACGTTATGAGGAGACAGGGTCTGAAATGTCCTGTGGACTGGTCCCTCTGGAGGACGTTATGAGGAGACAGGGTCTGAAATGTCCTGTGGACTGGTCCCTCTGGAGGACGTTATGAGGAGACAGGGTCTGAAATGTCCTGTGGACTGGTCCCTCTGGAGGACGTTATGAGGAGACAGGGTCTGAAATGTCCTGTGGACTGGTCCCTCTGGAGGACGTTATGAGGAGACAGGGTCTGAAATGTCCTGTGGACTGGTCCCTCTGGAGGACGTTATGAGGAGACAGGGTCTGAAATGTCCTGTGGACTGGTCCCTCTGGAGGACGTTATGAGGAGACAGGGTCTGAAATGTCCTGTGGACTGGTCCCTCTGGAGGACGTTATGAGGAGACAGGGTCTGAAATGTCCTGTGGACTGGTCCCTCTGGAGGACGTTATGAGGAGACAGGGTCTGAAATGTCCTGTGGACTGGTCCCTCTGGAGGACGTTATGAGGAGACAGGGTCTGAAATGTCCTGTGGACTGGTCCCTCTGGAGGACGTTATGAGGAGACAGGGTCTGAAATGTCCTGTGGACTGGTCCCTCTGGAGGACGTTATGAGGAGACAGGGTCTGAAATGTCCTGTGGACTGGTCCCTCTGGAGGACGTTATGAGGAGACAGGGTCTGAAATGTCCTGTGGACTGGTCCCTCTGGAGGACGTTATGAGGAGACAGGGTCTGAAATGTCCTGTGGACTGGTCCCTCTGGAGGACGTTATGAGGAGACAGGGTCTGAAATGTCCTGTGGACTGGTCCCTCTGGAGGACGTTATGAGGAGACAGGGTCTGAAATGTCCTGTGGACTGGTCCCTCTGGAGGACGTTATGAGGAGACAGGGTCTGAAATGTCCTGTGGACTGGTCCCTCTGGAGGACGTTATGAGGAGACAGGGTCTGAAATGTCCTGTGGACTGGTCCCTCTGGAGGACGTTATGAGGAGACAGGGTCTGAAATGTCCTGTGGACTGGTCCCTCTGGAGGACGTTATGAGGAGACAGGGTCTGAAATGTCCTGTGGACTGGTCCCTCTGGAGGACGTTATGAGGAGACAGGGTCTGAAATGTCCTGTGGACTGGTCCCTCTGGAGGACGTTATGAGGAGACAGGGTCTGAAATGTCCTGTGGACTGGTCCCTCTGGAGGACGTTATGAGGAGACAGGGTCTGAAATGTCCTGTGGACTGGTCCCTCTGGAGGACGTTATGAGGAGACAGGGTCTGAAATGTCCTGTGGACTGGTCCCTCTGGAGGACGTTATGAGGAGACAGGGTCTGAAATGTCCTGTGGACTGGTCCCTCTGGAGGACGTTATGAGGAGACAGGGTCTGAAATGTCCTGTGGACTGGTCCCTCTGGAGGACGTTATGAGGAGACAGGGTCTGAAATGTCCTGTGGACTGGTCCCTCTGGAGGACGTTATGAGGAGACAGGGTCTGAAATGTCCTGTGGACTGGTCCCTCTGGAGGACGTTATGAGGAGACAGGGTCTGAAATGTCCTGTGGACTGGTCCCTCTGGAGGACGTTATGAGGAGACAGGGTCTGAAATGTCCTGTGGACTGGTCCCTCTGGAGGACGTTATGAGGAGACAGGGTCTGAAATGTCCTGTGGACTGGTCCCTCTGGAGGACGTTATGAGGAGACAGGGTCTGAAATGTCCTGTGGACTGGTCCCTCTGGAGGACGTTATGAGGAGACAGGGTCTGAAATGTCCTGTGGACTGGTCCCTCTGGAGGACGTTATGAGGAGACAGGGTCTGAAATGTCCTGTGGACTGGTCCCTCTGGAGGACGTTATGAGGAGACAGGGTCTGAAATGTCCTGTGGACTGGTCCCTCTGGAGGACGTTATGAGGAGACAGGGTCTGAAATGTCCTGTGGACTGGTCCCTCTGGAGGACGTTATGAGGAGACATGGGTCTGAAATGTCCTGTGGACTGGTCCCTCTGGAGGACGTTATGAGGAGACAGGGTCTGAAATGTCCTGTGGACTGGTCCCTCTGGAGGACGTTATGAGGAGACAGGGTCTGAAATGTCCTGTGGACTGGTCCCTCTGGAGGACGTTATGAGGAGACAGGGTCTGAAATGTCCTGTGGACTGGTCCCTCTGGAGGACGTTATGAGGAGACAGGGTCTGAAATGTCCTGTGGACTGGTCCCTCTGGAGGACGTTATGAGGAGACAGGGTCTGAAATGTCCTGTGGACTGGTCCCTCTGGAGGACGTTATGAGGAGACAGGGTCTGAAATGTCCTGTGGACTGGTCCCTCTGGAGGACGTTATGAGGAGACAGGGTCTGAAATGTCCTGTGGACTGGTCCCTCTGGAGGACGTTATGAGGAGACAGGGTCTGAAATGTCCTGTGGACTGGTCCCTCTGGAGGACGTTATGAGGAGACAGGGTCTGAAATGTCCTGTGGACTGGTCCCTCTGGAGGACGTTATGAGGAGACAGGGTCTGAAATGTCCTGTGGACTGGTCCCTCTGGAGGACGTTATGAGGAGACAGGGTCTGAAATGTCCTGTGGACTGGTCCCTCTGGAGGACGTTATGAGGAGACAGGGTCTGAAATGTCCTGTGGACTGGTCCCTCTGGAGGACGTTATGAGGAGACAGGGTCTGAAATGTCCTGTGGACTGGTCCCTCTGGAGGACGTTATGAGGAGACAGGGTCTGAAATGTCCTGTGGACTGGTCCCTCTGGAGGACGTTATGAGGAGACAGGGTCTGAAATGTCCTGTGGACTGGTCCCTCTGGAGGACGTTATGAGGAGACAGGGTCTGAAATGTCCTGTGGACTGGTCCCTCTGGAGGACGTTATGAGGAGACAGGGTCTGAAATGTCCTGTGGACTGGTCCCTCTGGAGGACGTTATGAGGAGACAGGGTCTGAAATGTCCTGTGGACTGGTCCCTCTGGAGGACGTTATGAGGAGACAGGGTCTGAAATGTCCTGTGGACTGGTCCCTCTGGAGGACGTTATGAGGAGACAGGGTCTGAAATGTCCTGTGGACTGGTCCCTCTGGAGGACGTTATGAGGAGACAGGGTCTGAAATGTCCTGTGGACTGGTCCCTCTGGAGGACGTTATGAGGAGACAGGGTCTGAAATGTCCTGTGGACTGGTCCCTCTGGAGGACGTTATGAGGAGACAGGGTCTGAAATGTCCTGTGGACTGGTCCCTCTGGAGGACGTTATGAGGAGACAGGGGTCTGAAATGTCCTGTGGACTGGTCCCTCTGGAGGACGTTATGAGGAGACAGGGGTCTGAAATGTCCTGTGGACTGGTCCCTCTGGAGGACGTTATGAGGAGACAGGGTCTGAAATGTCCTGTGGACTGGTCCCTCTGGAGGACGTTATGAGGAGACAGGGTCTGAAATGTCCTGTGGACTGGTCCCTCTGGAGGACGTTATGAGGAGACAGGGTCTGAAATGTCCTGTGGACTGGTCCCTCTGGAGGACGTTATGAGGAGACAGGGTCTGAAATGTCCTGTGGACTGGTCCCTCTGGAGGACGTTATGAGGAGACAGGGTCTGAAATGTCCTGTGGACTGGTCCCTCTGGAGGACGTTATGAGGAGACAGGGTCTGAAATGTCCTGTGGACTGGTCCCTCTGGAGGACGTTATGAGGAGACAGGGTCTGAAATGTCCTGTGGACTGGTCCCTCTGGAGGACGTTATGAGGAGACAGGGTCTGAAATGTCCTGTGGACTGGTCCCTCTGGAGGACGTTATGAGGAGACAGGGTCTGAAATGTCCTGTGGACTGGTCCCTCTGGAGGACGTTATGAGGAGACAGGGTCTGAAATGTCCTGTGGACTGGTCCCTCTGGAGGACGTTATGAGGAGACAGGGTCTGAAATGTCCTGTGGACTGGTCCCTCTGGAGGACGTTATGAGGAGACAGGGTCTGAAATGTCCTGTGGACTGGTCCCTCTGGAGGACGTTATGAGGAGACAGGGTCTGAAATGTCCTGTGGACTGGTCCCTCTGGAGGACGTTATGAGGAGACAGGGTCTGAAATGTCCTGTGGACTGGTCCCTCTGGAGGACGTTATGAGGAGACAGGGTCTGAAATGTCCTGTGGACTGGTCCCTCTGGAGGACGTTATGAGGAGACAGGGTCTGAAATGTCCTGTGGACTGGTCCCTCTGGAGGACGTTATGAGGAGACAGTGGTCTGAAATGTCCTGTGGACTGGTCCCTCTGGAGGACGTTATGAGGAGACAGGGTCTGAAATGTCCTGTGGACTGGTCCCTCTGGAGGACGTTATGAGGAGACAGGGGTCTGAAATGTCCTGTGGACTGGTCCCTCTGGAGGACGTTATGAGGAGACAGGGGTCTGAAATGTCCTGTGGACTGGTCCCTCTGGAGGACGTTATGAGGAGACAGGGTCTGAAATGTCCTGTGGACTGGTCCCTCTGGAGGACGTTATGAGGAGACAGGGTCTGAAATGTCCTGTGGACTGGTCCCTCTGGAGGACGTTATGAGGAGACAGGGTCTGAAATGTCCTGTGGACTGGTCCCTCTGGAGGACGTTATGAGGAGACAGGGTCTGAAATGTCCTGTGGACTGGTCCCTCTGGAGGACGTTATGAGGAGACAGGGTCTGAAATGTCCTGTGGACTGGTCCCTCTGGAGGACGTTATGAGGAGACAGGGTCTGAAATGTCCTGTGGACTGGTCCCTCTGGAGGACGTTATGAGGAGACAGGGTCTGAAATGTCCTGTGGACTGGTCCCTCTGGAGGACGTTATGAGGAGACAGGGTCTGAAATGTCCTGTGGACTGGTCCCTCTGGAGGACGTTATGAGGAGACAGGGTCTGAAATGTCCTGTGGACTGGTCCCTCTGGAGGACGTTATGAGGAGACAGGGTCTGAAATGTCCTGTGGACTGGTCCCTCTGGAGGACGTTATGAGGAGACAGGGTCTGAAATGTCCTGTGGACTGGTCCCTCTGGAGGACGTTATGAGGAGACAGGGTCTGAAATGTCCTGTGGACTGGTCCCTCTGGAGGACGTTATGAGGAGACAGGGTCTGAAATGTCCTGTGGACTGGTCCCTCTGGAGGACGTTATGAGGAGACAGGGTCTGAAATGTCCTGTGGACTGGTCCCTCTGGAGGACGTTATGAGGAGACAGGGTCTGAAATGTCCTGTGGACTGGTCCCTCTGGAGGACGTTATGAGGAGACAGGGTCTGAAATGTCCTGTGGACTGGTCCCTCTGGAGGACGTTATGAGGAGACAGGGTCTGAAATGTCCTGTGGACTGGTCCCTCTGGAGGACGTTATGAGGAGACAGGGTCTGAAATGTCCTGTGGACTGGTCCCTCTGGAGGACGTTATGAGGAGACAGGGTCTGAAATGTCCTGTGGACTGGTCCCTCTGGAGGACGTTATGAGGAGACAGGGTCTGAAATGTCCTGTGGACTGGTCCCTCTGGAGGACGTTATGAGGAGACAGGGTCTGAAATGTCCTGTGGACTGGTCCCTCTGGAGGACGTTATGAGGAGACAGGGTCTGAAATGTCCTGTGGACTGGTCCCTCTGGAGGACGTTATGAGGAGACAGGGTCTGAAATGTCCTGTGGACTGGTCCCTCTGGAGGACGTTATGAGGAGACAGGGTCTGAAATGTCCTGTGGACTGGTCCCTCTGGAGGACGTTATGAGGAGACAGGGTCTGAAATGTCCTGTGGACTGGTCCCTCTGGAGGACGTTATGAGGAGACAGGGTCTGAAATGTCCTGTGGACTGGTCCCTCTGGAGGACGTTATGAGGAGACAGGGTCTGAAATGTCCTGTGGACTGGTCCCTCTGGAGGACGTTATGAGGAGACAGGTCTGAAATGTCCTGTGGACTGGTCCCTCTGGAGGACGTTATGAGGAGACAGGGTCTGAAATGTCCTGTGGACTGGTCCCTCTGGAGGACGTTATGAGGAGACAGGGTCTGAAATGTCCTGTGGACTGGTCCCTCTGGAGGACGTTATGAGGAGACAGGGTCTGAAATGTCCTGTGGACTGGTCCCTCTGGAGGACTTTATGAGGAGACAGGGTCTGAAATGTCCTGTGGACTGGTCCCTCTGGAGGACGTTATGAGGAGACAGGGTCTGAAATGTCCTGTGGACTGGTCCCTCTGGAGGACGTTATGAGGAGACAGGGTCTGAAATGTCCTGTGGACTGGTCCCTCTGGAGGACGTTATGAGGAGACAGGGTCTGAAATGTCCTGTGGACTGGTCCCTCTGGAGGACGTTATGAGGAGACAGGGTCTGAAATGTCCTGTGGACTGGTCCCTCTGGAGGACGTTATGAGGAGACAGGGTCTGAAATGTCCTGTGGACTGGTCCCTCTGGAGGACGTTATGAGGAGACAGGGTCTGAAATGTCCTGTGGACTGGTCCCTCTGGAGGACGTTATGAGGAGACAGGGTCTGAAATGTCCTGTGGACTGGTCCCTCTGGAGGACGTTATGAGGAGACAGGGTCTGAAATGTCCTGTGGACTGGTCCCTCTGGAGGACGTTATGAGGAGACAGGGTCTGAAATGTCCTGTGGACTGGTCCCTCTGGAGGACGTTATGATGAGACAGGGGTCTGAAATGTCCTGTGGACTGGTCCCTCTGGAGGACGTTATGAGGAGACAGGGGTCTGAAATGTCCTCTCTGGCCTGTTGCCCCCCAAGTCCCAACCAAGGACTGAAGAAGAGGAAGATGTTTGTAAAAATTAAAACAACGTTAATGTGTGTAACATGTTCTTAAGATGTTCCTCTAATGTTCTCCACATTCTTCTCATGTTCTCTTCGTATTCTAAAAAATGTTCTCTTCATGTTCTTATGTTTTCCATGCGTTCTCCTAACGTTCTCCTCGTGTTTTGTGTGTGTGTTCAGACACACAGACCCTGAGCAGGCTGTCGTCTGTGGGTACGACTGTTTCCAACCTGACGGAGTCACAGAGCTCCACCCAGCAGCTGTCCAAAGGTAACACACCTGTCCAGGTGAGACACCTGCTGCCGTCTCCCTCAGACTCACCTGCTCATGTCCCCCACAGAAACAGCTAAAGGCGTTCAGAGACTGAAGTTTGCTGTGGAGAGCAACAAGGACCAGCTGAACTCAGGTGAACCACAGTGACACAAACAGCTGCAAACAGCTGGAAAATGTATTAACGTCTGTGAAGAAACACAAACGGCCAAAATCATCTGTCAGGAAACACAAACTTCTGGAAAACATCTGTCTGATTCTGATTGTCCATGTTTCCACAGTTTCCGATGCTCTGAAGCAGCTGTCAGTTCTGGACACCATCAGCAGGACAGTCGCCAACCTTAAATGTACCCTGGAACGCTACATGAACAACGGTACACACACAGACACACACACACACACACACACACTTGTTGATCTGCTGCTGCTCGACCATGCCGTCCTTCTGTCTCGTCTTCAACACTGTGTTGGTGTATCTGGTTCACCTCCTACTGGACTTCCACAACTTTCTCTGTCATGTTGGGTAATCTGTTTTCCTCTACTGCTCCTCTTTCTTGTGGTGTGCCACAGGGCTCTATTCTCAGTCCTCTCCTTTTTTCTCTGTATGTGCTGACACTTGGATCACTTGTGGCCAGACACCACTTTTATCAGCTACGTTTTTTTAACCAGAGTTGTCTTTTTTTAAATGTCCTGACCTGGAGACGGCCATTTGTGCTTTTATCAGCTCATAGCTCAACTCCTGCAATGCTCTTCATGTAGGAATCTCACAATTCTCCATCAGACGTCTTCAACTGGTCCAAAATGCTTCAGCTCGTCTTTGAACCAACACCCCCAGATGTAAGCACATCACCGGTTAGAGTTTCTCTTTGTTGGCTTCCAGTCCATTTTAGAATTGAGTTTTTTTATTATCACTTTCAAAGCTCTGAACAGGCTCGCTCCATCTTGTTTAGCTGATCTACTACTGTTTGTCCCAAACTCCATTTATAAACATTGGGGTAACCGGACCTTTTTGGGTCGCTGCACCCCGACTCTGGGACCATCTACCTCTGGACCTGTGCCCCATCACCGATCTGGACCTTCATAAATCTGATCTTAAAACCTTTTCATTCAAACAAGCTTCTAATATCTGGCGGCACGTCTGAAACTTGTGTACTGTGCACGCTTTGTGCACCTTCTGGCTGCTGTGAAGGGCTCTGTGGATCAATGTTGATTCTGTCTACATTTCCGGACTAAGAGGTCACTCATACGGTGGCCCCAAGGTGTAAATGAACAACATTAAAAAAAACAGAATTACATTTGGAAAAACACAACAAAAACAATGAAAACACAACAACATTTGAAAAAACGAAATTACATTTGAAAAAACGAAATTACATTTGAAAAAACAGAATAACATTTGAAAAAATGGAATTACATTAAGCCAAAGCCGAAGTGGCCGGAATCACATTAGAAAAAAACAAAATATATTAAGCCAAACCTGAAGTGGCCGAAGCGGAAGAGTAATTTCGTTTTTTTCAAATGTTGTTGTGTGTTTTTGTTGTGTTTTTCCAAATGTAATTCCGTTTTTTTCTAATGTGATTCGGGCCACTTCCGCTTCGGCTTAATGTGATTCCGTTTTTTCAAATGTAATTTGAACATCCAGAGAATTCTTACAAAGAGAGAAAGCTGCTACAATCTTAAGGGGACGGAGATGTTCATAACAACTAAATTTAGAACCAGTTTGAAAGAACGATGTACCTCGATACAAGGAGTGAGATTGTGGAATAATCTGGAAAAATATATTTTTTCATTCAACCTTTATTTAGTCAGGTAAATCTTATTGAGCTTCGAGGGCTCATTTACGAAAGCGACCTGCTACAAACTAAAGAACGATGAACAGCAATGATACAAATACATTAAACAATAAACAAAAGAAAAGAAAAAGTAGCAAAAACATTATAAGGTAGATGTACAAAAAAAAATAAAATAAATCAAAGACAGGAACATATCTGCATTGGTTTTTGCCAGGATTCCAACAGATTCTGAAAACCATCCAGAATATTAAAAGTGCCAAGTCAATGCACATGTTAAAATTGATAAATGAAATTGATAAAGTTTGGATTGCTAAAAAAATATGAAACTGTACAATGTGTTCTCATATGAATTGTTGTTCTAGAAGGATTTCATTTTTTGTTTTATTGTATTAACTGAAGAATGTTATTGTTTGAATTTTATTTATGAGAAAAAAAGGGGCAGATATTATAAGAATTATTTTCTTCTCTCTGCTACCTTTCATTTCATTGTATTGGTTTTCTTTTCTTTTTGTTGTTGTTGTAAATATAATTGTTGTAAATATATAATTAATTTGTTTTTAGATTATGAAATGAATAAAGAATGATTAATTAAAATCAATTTCGTTTTTTCAAATGTAATTCTGTTTTTTTAAATGTTGTTCATTTACACCTTGGGGCCACCGTACACTCAAGCTGAGTGATGAGACTGTGGAGGACGTTCTGGTCCGTCCTCTCCTTATCAAACGTCACAAATTAAAGCAAATCCTGTTTTTTCTGGCAGATGTGTGTTTGTTGGAGAGAAGTGTCCTCACCACCTCACAGAACTCTTCTGTAACCGTCATCTTCTGTCATTGCGTTTACTGAGACGTCCTGACTCTGATGTCAATGTTTCAAGACAGACTTGGACTCTCGATGTTGTCCTCTGTCCCCGTGTGTCTCAGGTACGGCCTCATCCGGCTGCTGTTCTCTCGGCTGGGAGAACTTAGAAACCAGCTGTTACTTCTTCAGCAAGACGGCCATGCCCTGGCACGACGCACGAGACTGGTGCAACGGACACGAGTCTCACCTGGTCATACTGATGAGCGACGACGAATGGGTGAGACAGTCCGTGTGTCCTCCACTGTCCTCCACACAGAGGTTGTTCTTCTGAAACAGATCAGAAGCTCAGATCTGTGGTGGAATGAAGACATCGTCGTCTGCAGCGAACACTGTAGCTCCTGAAAAGTCTGACTCTGTTTCTGATTATCGTCTTTGTCTTCATGTTTGTCTTCATGTTTGTCTTCATGTTTGTCTTCATGGACCAGGCCTTTGTGACCAGAGTGGCCGCCGGTAATTTCTACTGGGTCGGTCTGTCTGATGAGAAGTCGGGACAGTGGGAGTGGGTCAACGAGACGCCCTACGTCATGAACCGCAGGTAGATCTTTGTTCTGCTTTTCATCCAACAACCCGGTGTAGATGTTTCTCAGGCGTTTGTCTCTTTGGTCTCCAGACGCTGGAAACCCGGGCAGCCCGACAGCTGGACCGGTCATGGTCTCGGTCCTGGGGACGAAGACTGCGCGCACATTCACAACGATGGACGCCTGAACGACATCCACTGCTCCACCAGACTGCGCTTCATCTGTCAGAGACACAGTCAGCACATGTGAACACCCCCAACAGCTCAGGTGGTGTCCCCGCTGTGTCCCCGCTGTGTCTTCAGAGTGTCCCTGCTGTGTCTTCAGGGTGTCCCTGAACCTCAAACACTTTTATAAAAAAAAGAGACTCTTCACATTATTCTGCTTGAACTCGGACATCAATAAAATCTCATTATTTCTATTCTGTTTCATTAATTTGTATAAAATTCAAGTGGTTCACAGCCGAGTGTGAAGCCGCTGGGAAGAGAACCAGCACCTCCAGATCTGAGGCCGTGGTCCTCAGTCAGAGAAGGGTGGATGTTCAGGTGGAGGAGGAGTTCAAGTGTCTCGGGGTTTTGTTCATGAGGAGAACAGAGCGTGAGATTGACAGATCGGTGCAGCGTCTGCAGTATTGTAGACTCTGTTCCGGTCCATTGTGGTGAAGAGGGAGTTGAGCTATAAGACAAAGTTCTCTGTTTACTGGTCGGTCCACGTTCCTCCCCTCACCTCTGGTCATGAACTCTGTAGAGACTGAAAGAATGAGGTCGTGGATCCAGGAGGTTGAAATGAGTTTCCTCTGCAGCTGGACTCTCCCTCAGAGACAGAAGTTCAGTTATCAGGAGAGACTCAGAGGAGAACCACTGCTCCTCCACATCCAGAGGAGAACCACTGCTCCTCCACATCCAGAGGAGAACCACTGCTCCTCCACATCCAGAGGAGAACCACTGCTGCTCCACATCCAGAGGAGAACCACTGCTCCTCCACATCCAGAGGAGAACCACTGCTCCTCCACATCCAGAGGAGAACCACTGCTGCTCCACATCCAGAGGAGAACCACTGCTCCTCCACATCCAGAGGAGAACCTCTGCTGCTCCACATCCAGAGGAGACAGCTGAGGAGGTTCATCTGGTAAGGATGCTCTCTGGTGCTTCAGGCATGTCTGACTGGGAGGAGACCCAGGAGGACACGCTGCAGAGACCAGAACAGTGCAGCATCATCAGGGTCCTCTCCACAAACCACAGGTGCAACCAGGAGCAGACACATCTTTTTATTTCATCTAAAAGTGCAGACGCATCAGAATCGTCACCTTCAGACCTCCTTCTTCTTCTTCTTCTGAGCTCCACAGGTCTCACAGCGACAGAAAAGTGTTTCAGCTGAACGCCTTTCAGAAACAAACACTGCACATTTAAGACAAACAGAAGAAGCCTCCTGTGGAGAAGCTCCAGATGTTTCATCCACAAACTCGTCTGCAGAAGGTTCCACACTCGGCATTTTGTCCGACCTGCTCCAGGATCAGTCCTGAGATGAAAAAAGATGGAGGGTCAACACCAAAACATACTGGGTTTGAGATGAAGTGAAAGACTCATGAGAAGTCATGTTACACTTAGCCACGCTGGTTTAAACCAGTTTAAACAGGTTAGAACTGGTTTAAAAACATTTTAACTGGTTTTCAACCCATTCAAAACAGGTTGAGCTGATTAGTTTTAACTGGTTTAAAGCTGGTCGGAATGTATTAACTGGTCTGAACTGGTTTAACTAGTAAGACTACCGGTACTTTTAAACTCATTTAAACCAGTACTAGTCTGAATGAGTTTCTTTACAAATTAATTTCATTATTCAAGGTTTCTCTCAATTAACTTTTTTAATATTTATTCATTTCAAATAAAAATAATACAGCATTTGAAATGAACACATGACACAAGACATAAAATATAAATTTAAAATGAAGGGTGGCAGAATGAAGAGAGTATCTTATTCAATATCTTTTGATCATCCTTGTTTTATTTTTTATTTTCTTAACTTTTGAATAAAAAAACTTTTTGTGTCGAATGACTCGCAGGCATGTTCCAGGTTACTTCATGGATGGACGAGTGTTTCTGGGATACACGTTGGAAATAAATTAATTTTATCATTTACTTTTCCAAACATGAAGTAAGTCTCTTATTTTAGTTTTGCACAAATCATCATTTTTATTTTTATTTTCTTGAGTTATGAACAAGCACAGCTTCAGTAATTCTACATCAAGTTCACACACGTGTGTAAGAAACGATTTACTGCAGCATTTGTTGGGAATAACTTTTCAGCAGTGTTCCTGTTACGGCTGGCTCAGGCCGAACACATTAAATGGACAAAGGACACAAGAAGGCAGAATGTAAAAATAAAAAGCTTTATTGAAAACTGCCCGACTCCTCCCTCCAGGTGCGGAGTGCACCGTCTTCTGGCACAGGGCAACAAAAAGGGAGCAAAAATAGACAGACAAAAGTACAAATAAATGGTGGACAAGAGTGAGTCAGCCAAAAAGAATATAACGTCCCCAGCGTCGGCCCAACCCATAAAAACAGGGCCGTCGCAGCCTGTCTGGAGACGGACTACCTGACCAAAAGGGGACCCTAGGGGTAAAAGAAAAACGATATAACTGGACTACCGATCTCACTCTGTCATTAGGCAAACCAACAAAAACTCCAAACAGCTCCAAAAAGCTCCAAACAGCTCCAAGCTCAATAATGTTCCTGGTTAAACCAGCTTAAACTAACCACACAGGTCAGCATCCCTGATCAATTATCATTAGCAGGATCCTAATGTCATCAATGCAGCCTTCAGCTACCCAGTGCACTAAGCACAACAAAAGTCAAAAGATGAGCAAACATTCCTAAGTGCATCAAGCACAGTCAAACTCCACAAGCAAATGAGCTGACACAAATGCAACTAGCAGTCAAGACCAAACATGAGCTAGTAGCCACTCTTTAAGTGCATCTAGCAGTCAAGACCAAACATGAGCTAGTAGTTACTCTTTAAGTGCATCTAGCACAGTCAGGACCAAACATGAGCAATCAGCTACTCACCAACAATCTTCTAGACAGAAGATCAAACTTCCTGACAGGGGCGGGCGGAGAACACCCCACAGTACCCAAACAGTACTCAAACAGTACCCAAACAGTACTCAAACAGCTCAGCAATAAAGCAACCAAACTCTGAGCTCACAACACTCCGCATTCAAGCACAGTCAACTTGAAGTATATATAGGCGTGGCTCTCAGGTGTTCCTGGCTGAACACACACAAGCCTGATCACAATCAGACTAATTAACCACACAAAAGCATGACTGCAGTCAACATACATAAGAACTAAAAGTGTCAGCATTGGCAGCTTCCTCAGGATATGTAACACCTCCACCACCAGTGTTTTGTATGGGTGTGATGTGGATGCCAGGTGAAAACATCTCACATCCGCACATGCAAAATAAATAGGACCCTAGAGAGCAACAATGTAGCGGTTGCAACAGACAAACGGACTAAAAACATCATTAAAACTAGTCCGCCTAACCGCTAACATTATCAATGTCATGTTATCTTAAAATGTTCTGAAGCCAAACAGGCGACGCTTGTCTAGGCTTACTCTATAAGACTTATTTTTGTTAACAGACACCAAACCAACATCAACATCATGACCAAGGATGCCAGTGGGAGAGTGGATACTCTTCATAACAGCCAGAGGGAAACTGTCATTTTCTGCATGTGGCAGCTCCACCATGTCAGCTGCAACAGCACTGTTTCCAGCCACACCATCTCTTGCTTTAGGTTGAGGCGACGGTCCCATGTCATCCACCACCACTTTCTCTTTGATTTCTGTAGTGGCAGAAACGGGACATAAAGGAGCAGGAGAATGTGTCACGTGTGGCTTCATCTCTCTTAGGCTCACTGGGACATCCTCTTCCTCAGAGCTAAATAAAAAACATTCCCTTAGTTCAAAGTCATCCTCCTTTAGCTCTTCTAAATCTATTATTTCCTCATCTGACTGAACTATGGTTTGTTCAGTTTTAAGTTCAGTGTCAGGTTTAGTTTCATGTTCAGTGTCAAACATCTGTAAGAAACAGTCACCAAGATCGTCATCTACTTCTTGAAGATGAAGCAAGAGTTTCACTTCCTCCACTGGAATCGTTTTTTCTTCACAGTCCATCAGGAAGCTATTACTCAAATCAAACTCATCCTCTTCATCCTCCGGTTGATGTTCTAGAGGCGCCCCCTTCTGTTGAGGTGTGAGAGGCACCCGCATAGACACAGATGATGCATCAAAGTCAGGACATGCTAGGGCTGCTTGAGTGCAAAGCACTGGTGCAGTAACCACCGGATGACAGGCATGTTGAATTGTCAGCCTTCTCAGCCGTTCCAAATCCTCTTGTTCCTGAAGACGCTTAATTTCATCCAGAGCAGCTTGAAGTCTCTGTTGCTCAAGCTCTTGTTCTTTCAAGAGAGCTTGGTGTTTAATCATTAAGTTTCTTTTTTTAATTTCGAACTGCTCTAAAATAAGCTCTTTTTCTTTCCTTATTTGTTCATCATGTTTTCTTTTTAAAGCAGCTTCATTTTCCTTTTCCTTTAGACGCTCTGTATCATTTACCTCAGGAAAAATGTCAAGCATAAATAATTTAGTCAACAGTTCACCTTTAAAATGTTTTTCATGAATGCGGCTTCTTATATCAATGTTGAAGTGTTCTGCCACACTCAACATTTGTTCTATAGTGCAGTCAGCAAAGACCTGCACCGTGGGCTGTTCAATAAATTTCTTCAAATTGAACTCCATGATGTGAACACAAACAGCTTTTAAGCTGTACCCCTCTTCAAAAGACTTTCACTGTAAACAGCAAAAAAATCCCAGCTGCATTTGAACGCAGCACAATCCAAAAACACACACACAGCTGCGTGTTTCAGCTCAATCAGCAACCAGGAGCTGGTCCTGTCAGCTCCAGAGAGTGCAAACTACAGCACACAGCTGTCAAAACACACCAAATGTAAAAAGTAGCAATTATATTAACTGCTGTCCAAAAACACTTGGCTTCAAAAGACTTCACCACACTCTCAATATTTTAAGCACAAACAACTCAATGTCTGCTCAAAACCAGAACAAACAACTCAATGTCTCAAAAATCCAGACAAGGACTCAAAAGGGATTCAAAAATCCAGACAAGGGCTCAAAAAGGATTCAAGATCCAGACAAGGAGCAAAAGGAGAAGAAGGATCCAAGATCCAGACAAGGAGTCAAAAAGGATTCAAGATCCCGGACGAGGCGCCCAAAATATGTTACGGCTGGCTCAGGCCGAACACATTAAATGGACAAAGGACACAAGAAGGCAGAATGTAAAAATAAAAAGCTTTATTGAAAACTGCCCGACTCCTCCCTCCAGGTGCGGAGTGCACCGTCTTCTGGCACAGGGCAACAAAAAGGGAGCAAAAATAGACAGACAAAAGTACAAATAATTGGTGGACAAGAGTGAGTCAGCCAAAAAGAATATAACGTCCCCAGCGTCGGCCCAACCCATAAAAACAGGGCCGTCGCAGCCTGTCTGGAGACGGACTACCTGACCAAAAGGGGACCCTAGGGGTAAAAGAAAAACGATATAACTGGACTACCGATCTCACTCTGTCATTAGGCAAACCAACAAAAACTCCAAACAGCTCCAAAAAGCTCCAAACAGCTCCAAGCTCAATAATGTTCCTGGTTAAACCAGCTTAAACTAACCACACAGGTCAGCATCCCTGATCAATTATCATTAGCAGGATCCTAATGTCATCAATGCAGCCTTCAGCTACCCAGTGCACTAAGCACAACAAAAGTCAAAAGATGAGCAAACATTCCTAAGTGCATCAAGCACAGTCAAACTCCACAAGCAAATGAGCTGACACAAATGCAACTAGCAGTCAAGACCAAACATGAGCTAGTAGCCACTCTTTAAGTGCATCTAGCAGTCAAGACCAAACATGAGCTAGTAGTTACTCTTTAAGTGCATCTAGCACAGTCAGGACCAAACATGAGCAATCAGCTACTCACCAACAATCTTCTAGACAGAAGATCAAACTTCCTGACAGGGGCGGGCGGAGAACACCCCACAGTACCCAAACAGTACTCAAACAGTACCCAAACAGTACTCAAACAGCTCAGCAATAAAGCAACCAAACTCTGAGCTCACAACACTCCGCATTCAAGCACAGTCAACTTGAAGTATATATAGGCGTGGCTCTCAGGTGTTCCTGGCTGAACACACACAAGCCTGATCACAATCAGACTAATTAACCACACAAAAGCATGAATGCAGTCAACATACATAAGAACTAAAAGTGTCAGCATTGGCAGCTTCCTCAGGATATGTAACAGTTCCTCTGACTGAGAAGATCCTCAAGAACAACCTGAACATTGTTGGACTCTTCACCAGAACAAGCCTGACGTAGCTTCATGAAGCCACAGGAGCTCCACCACGGCAACATGACCGTGGTGAGAAGAAGAAGAAAGGCTGAGCACCATGCATGATGACATGATGACAACGCAGTGGAGAACAGCAACCAGAAGAAGAAACCAGAAGTGATCTTCAATAAAACAGAAGGAGTGGACACTATGGAACAAATGGTTCACAACACGTGTCTGTGGAGGACAAGGAGGTGCTCCATGGTTCTCTGGTGCAACATGCTGGATGTGTCTACACCACCGTCAGTGCACAACACCCTGATCATACGGGTGGAGCGAGTAATGCACGCTGTTGATCAAGGAGCTGCTGGTCATGATGCCACGTATGAAGAGGTGCATGGAGGACACACCCAAACTCCAGAAGCATCTGATGGAGGCAACAAGAAGGTGTGGGTTAAAAAAAAACTGGTCTTAACTTGTTAACAAATTTAAACTAATCTAAACTGGTGTTATAAACAGGTTTTCATTATTTTGAATGGGTGTGAACTGGTTTTAAAAATGGATTGTGGTGGATTTATCTTGGTTTAAAACTGGACTGGTTCTGAACTGACTCAAATATGTTTACACTTGATATAAATCTGGTCTGAACTGATTTCTAATGGATCCTAACGGGTTTGAACAGGTTAGAACTGGTTTAAACAGGCGTTGTTTGTGTGTCTTGTTCAGGCCTCGAGAGTTCAGACCAGAGGCTCCGGTGGCCATCTTGTTTTTATCTGACTCTGACGTTTCTGAAGACAGACAGGTGAGGAGTTAAACCAGTGTGGAGTCAGACAGGTACATAGTCAGACAGGTGTAGACTGAAAGGAGGATCTGAGAACAGAACACAGGAAGAACCTCACCATCATCATCATCATCATCATCATCATCACCTGTTCAAACAGCGTCTGGGTCCAATTAACTAGCCTGGCCCTCACCTTCCTGCACAGCTCCGCTCAATTCTCATTTCCCTTCTACGAAGCGAAGTGAAGAACAAGGGTCTGGTTTTAACCAGGCTGGGTCCAAACTGTTCCACCACCACAACTTGATCTCATTCAGCGTCTTCAGCTCACTGGTTTGTTCTAGAAGCTGGAACTGGAAACACCTGAATTGTTTTTTACCGAGTGCTGTTGGGAAGTTGCTGTTGTGTTCAAAAATGTGACCTGTTTCTTTCATCATTTAAAAACAAAGTTGACACTATCAGATCTCAGCTCCACAACCTTCCTGATCTTTGTTTACCATCTACCCGTCTGCATTCTGGGACCCTAAGCAGCTTTGACGAAGTTGTTCAGAGTGAGGTGGAGGCCATCACTGGTGGAGGCCATCATCAAGAAAATGAAGCCTTCATCCTGCGCCCTGGATCCCTTCCCCTCGTCTCTCATAAAATCCAATCACTCTGCAATAAGCCCATTAATCACTCAAATAATAAATCAGTCTCTACAATCTGGTCATGTTCCACTGCCTCTAAAAACTGCCATCATTAGGCCTCTTCTGAAAAAATCTAATTTGGATCCCGACATTTTTTCTAATTACCGCCCAATTTCACACCTCCCTTTTCTGTCTAAAGTGCTGGAAAAAGCTGTTGCTGCTCAGCTGCAGGACCACCTACAACAACACTCCCTGTATGAGAAGTTCCAGTCTGGATTCAGGGCAGCTCACAGTACAGAGACTGCATTGCTGAGAGTTACCAATGATGTCCTCATGGCTGCTGACACTGGCTCTCCCTCCATCCTTGTCCTCCTTGACCTCACTGCAGCCTTCGACACTGTGGACCATAGTATCCTCCTCCACCGTCTTCATGTGGAGGTCGGTCTCTGTGACACTGTCCTGGACTGGTTCAAATCTTTCCTCTCCGATAGGCTGGAATGTGTTAGTCTTGGCAATGCCACTTCCCAGACAGTCGGTGTCTCCTGTGGTGTCCCTCAAGGGTCAGTTCTGGGGCCCCTGCTGTTTTCCCTTTACATGCTGCCTTTAGGTCAAATTATTAATCAGTTCAACATTTCTTTTCACTGCTATGCCGACGACACACAGCTTTACATCAGGACTGGATCATCCTCATCATCCCCATCTCCATCTTCACTCACTGCCCTCTCTACCTGCCTGGAGGAAATAAGGGCATGGATGAATCAGAACTTTCTTCAATTAAACTGCTCCAAGACTGAGGCCATAATGATTGGCACCCCTCACCAGGTACAAACATCAACTTTAACAACAATCTCCTTCTCTGGTCAAGACATCCCCCTCTCCACCTCTGTTACAAATCTTGGAATAAAAATGGACTCTCATCTTACATTTGAAAATCACATTAAGCTTCTGTTTAAAACCTGCTTCTTCCATCTTCGAAACATCTCCAGACTTCGCCCATCTCTAACTTTTTCTGATGCTGAGAAACTCGTCCATGCTTTTGTCTCCTCCAGGCTCGACTACTGCAACTCCCTGTTTATTGGAATCCCTGGTAAATACCTTCAGAAGCTTCAATATATTCAAAACAGTGCAGCAAGGATTTTGTTGAGAGTTCGTAAATTTGAACATATTACACCCATTCTCCATAACCTCCATTGGCTTCCTGTCACCTACAGAATTCAGTACAAAACTGCTCTCATTACACATCAATGCTTACACGGAACTTCACCTGACTATCTAAAGGACATTCTTGCACCATATTCATCCACCCGGTCTCTACGATCACAGAACAGTAATCTACTTCACATTCCACGAACCAAATTAAGGACCATGGGAGACCGGGCATTCTGTGTGGCTGCCCCCCGCCTATGGAACTCCCTCCCTGACTACCTGAGAGCTCCACAGTCACTGGTTGACTTTAAAAGCGGTTTAAAGACTTTTCTTTTTAAGCAAGCCTATTCTGCCTCCACATGATTTTATCTTTGATCTTGGTTGATAGTATTATTGATTTTACTTGATTTTATCACTTGTTTTATTTATTTATTTATTTTTTAAGCAGGCCTATTCTGCCTCCACATGATTCTGTCTTTAATCTTAGTTGATATCATTATTGATTTTATCACTTGTTTTATTGTTGTAGCACTTTGAGATTTTTATTAATGAAAAGTGCGGTATAAATTGAATTTATTATTATTATTATTAAGTCCTTCAGACCTTCACAGATCTTTGGCAGGTTGTCTTTGCAGACCTTCCTTCCACCTGCAGCCAGGCTGTAAAGTCCTCCAAAGCTGATGTGTTGGACAAAGTCCGGCAGCGTGTCCACTCCGGTCTCACGGGCGAAGTCGGCGTGCCAGACCTCTTCACCACCCAGTGTCAGCACGCTCATGACATCAGACTGTGAGCATCCTACTGCTGCGAAGCTCTCATGAAGAACTGAAACCAGAGCAGAAGGTCCACTCAGTGAGTCCTGACCCATCAGAACCATTACCATCTGCACAAACACACAGGACAGGACCAAGACCAGCTTCATCTTCATCAGCTGCTGACACTGAAGGTCTATACCTGAGACCTTTCAGGTATCTAAAGGCAGCAGCCAATCACAGTGCAGAGATCCTGTGATGTCATCAGTAGCCGGGTAGACTCAGGAAGCTGCGTTCAGCTGGTCACGGTTCCTGATGGTCTAATCCAGCAAGACTCAACCCTGTTCAGGTCTGTGGTGGTCCTGGAGGCGTCCGCATGGATCCAGATGTGCTGGGTCATGCACCTGCATGTGAAAACCTGAAGACAGGTGTTGTACCAGCATGGCTCCAGCAGGAGGCGCTGCTCTGAGGTCCACTCGGAGCTGAGAAGATTCTGTTAAAGTTTCTTCTTGGATCTTCAGCTTCTATGTTCAGCAGGGACAGGAATATTTTACTAACAGACGACGAGTCAATAACACCTGGGCTGATGTTCAGGTGTTTGTTTCATCTTCAGGTTGGATTTGATCATTTAAACTTTGATCATCTGCTGGAGGAACGACTCACACTTGTAAATGATCACTTGTAAATGAGTCCCCGTGACTCAATGAGGCTAGCCTGTATAAATAAAGGTTGAATGAATGAATGAACATTCTAAATGTTGCTACCAGTTTTTTAATTTTATGTGTTATTATATTATATATTTAATTTATTCTAAACGGAGCAATAAAATCCTGTTCTGTTTAAAGTTTAAAATTTAAACAGAACAGGATTTTATTGCTCCGGGAAAGGGAGACAATTCAACTTACTCCTTCATCTTTAAAAACTGTGTTAGGATAGGCTAAGTACTTGGTGACCGTATA
>JBBPBX010017192.1:25413-35542 GCA_038048925.1 Garcialebias charrua | reverse complement strand
GCAGGACCAGCCAAAGCTTCAAGTTGTCCTGTCGGCACTTAGACCAACGAATCATGTCAGATCCCAAAGTTTAGCTTTCAGTAGGTTGTAGATCAGGGGTGTCAAATATACGGCCCGTGGGCCGGATATGGACCACCAGGGGGTTTAGTCGGCCCGAGGATAAATCTGACTTATTTAAAAAAAAGAATAAACGTTATTTTCTTAAAAATCTGCAGTTCCTATGTTGTCCGCTAGAGGCGCTGTGTTTTAGTCAGTTCCTATGTAGTCCTACTCAAACACAGTGCCTCTAGGACCCAGAGGCGCTGTGTTTTAGTCAGTTCAATCGTTTTACCCGTGTTTATATATGATATCTATGCTTTACCCACTTTTTCTCTTGGAACGGACAGTCGGGCACCCTCATCAGCGGAATGTCCTTGTCAAAAAATAGAAAAGTGGACGCAGAGTGTCTGATTTTTCAAGAAAAATGGACTTCTTCCTATAAAACTGTTTGTTGACTAAATGTTTTAAAACGTTGTGCAATTACTGCGATCAGTTTTTTAACATGTTTTAAGTCTTAAATAAATGTTAAACTGAGTAAATGTGTAAAAGGACAATTAATTTAATGTAAATATTTTTATAATTTATTTCTTCTTTGCATTAATACAATGAAAAAGGTGGACTTACTGTTCGTTCTATGTAATTTTGGAATGAGTTTACTGGTCTGGCCCACATCAGATTAAGCTATATGCGGCCCCCAGATCAAAATAAGTTTGACACCCCTGATCAAGCACATGCCATATCCTTTGTTCATTCTGGATCCCACCTGTGAAGTCTCAGGACATTATAGCTCAGCAGCTTTTCACAATCCAGCTACTCAACATCCCACTCCCAGGATCTCACTCCAAGAATCTGTGGATCTTCCTCCTCCAGAATCTCCTCCAGGAACTACCCACACGCTGACCACACTTAATGACCACCAAGGGAGAGAAACTCAGTTCTGTGTAGAAAAACAGCTGAAAAGTGTACTCAGAGTTAGACTGTGACATTGAAAGAAATGTAAGTAAAGGTCAACGTCAAGTTAAACTTGTTTCTGTGTTTTTGTGAGGGGTGTTTAAGAAAAAGGGACAAAAAGTAATAAAATGTCCGGTGCTTTCGTTTCATAGCAGCCTGTCTGAAGTCAGCCTGACCCCGCTCTGGGTTCAGAGTTATCACATTTTGTGCACGCTCATGTACGTCTGCGCTCGACCCTGAATAGTTTAGCCAGGAGCTTTTGCTGATTGTGACGGCGTCCAAACAGGAGGTTCAGAGTCTCACTCCAAGTCACGTCTCTGAGCGTGCAGAGATACAAGGACAACTAAACTGAAGCCCCTGGACTTCATAAGGTCAACAATATCTCATGTTCTGTTCAAATGAACGAGCTTGGGACCACGTTTAAGTTTATAAAATGGGATTCTTAGTCCTGGATAAAAGATTGAAAAAGCAGCAGATCACAAACCTCCTGCCGAGGACCTCCCATGGGTGGATGAGACACACTCAATGTCTAATGATAAATCAAGACTGTTAAAATACTCGAATTACACTGGTGTCATCTGATCAGTGACAAGATGTTCCATCCTAACCTCTGTCCAGATGTTCTGTGTCCACTACATGTTTGTGCTTCCTTTTATTGTTGCTTCACGTCTCCCTGAAGGGAAGGTTTGTTTAAAAATTGCAGATTGATTTGGTAGTATAACATTTGTGGATAATAGTCACGGCCACAATGCTTTGGTTTGTATCCTCATCCTGAATGATGGTCAGCGTTGCAACATGAGGACGGCGTGTGTTTTATTAGCTGACATTCAGCCAATGTGGAAAGTTACTCGTATAAAGTTAAGTTTTATTGTCACTAAAGGTACATCCTGATAACCACGAGGCTCTGAAACGTCAGTGCTCCTGCAATAAACTGATTACCCTCCTCATCTTTAAAGTCCACTGTTAATGATGGATTTATCTCGGTGAGATGAAAGTTTCACTGCAAATTTCATTAAAATTTAATTACAAAACCTTTTATGAACTAAAAGTGGCAAGTGGAGTTCAGTTTTGTGGCATTACAACATCAGCATTACCAGGTAATATAAATGAAGTATTCTCATGAGACATTTTGACATTTGCCATTAATTGCTATTGCCCCATCTTAGTTGAACGCTTGATGAGTATTTGTCCAAACTTCACTTCTTCCTCGATAAACAGCTCGCATCACGATTGTTTCATGGTCAGAGGAAGTGTTCATGCAGTTTTTTTTTAGAGGATTCTGGACTCCATCAGTCTAACCAACAGCTTCTCCTGCACACCTGAACTTTGTTTGGTAATGATCTCACCTGTTCTGTGTCTGTAATAAACCCATCTTTAGCAGCTACTTGTCAAATCTTTGCAGTGTTGTTGTTGGTCATTTTTGTCCTGGCTCTGGACTCGGGATGGAAATGATGGTTGTCTTTTGAAATCTGCATCCACTGAATCAAATGTGGAACAGCTAGACTGAGGAACAGCTTCTACCCTGAGGCTGTCAGACTCATGAATAATTAAATAATAAGAATAAACACTGCAAAATATCCCATCATGCTGATGCTGATCTGTTTTCTTGTTGCTGTGTTAATTTGTGACATCTGCTCATACAGACTCATGTTCGTGCTGCTGTTTGTAATGATGTTTTTCTATTACATTAGTGCTTAGTGTATTTGTAGTTGATGTTTTTCTTGGTTATATCCTAGACGTTATTACTGTTTTTCTCTTACATTTTGTTGTTGGATGTAACTGGGACCCCGTGTACATAATCTCGTTTCATCACATGTACCACATGCGGTGCAAATGACAATAAAGATTCTCTGACTCTGACTAAAGTGAGGAGTTTTTCAGTGAGCTGAGAGGGCCAGATACCAGAAAAGGCCCCACATTTCTACCACTGTTCACCACATAGACATACAGACTGTTGTAACAAGAATGGAGCCCAGAAGTTGAAGCAGGAAATGAATGTCCCCTGTAGGCTGGTTGGAAATATGTTTAAACCTATAAGTGCTAGTTTTTACTAAATACAAAATGTACCTCTGATTTTTTTCAAGAAGCTAACTATTGTTGATTCTCATAGTCCTTACCTTACTGCTGTATGTTCTATTGATTTTTATATAATTTTATTGTATTTACCGGTAGTTCTTTGATGGCAGCACCCAACAAATGGGCATTATGGCTTATTTTGAACAAAATAGGAGACAAAAACTTTGGGTCCATCTATGTTTGATTCTGATTTATATCTTTTCAGTTTGCATTATGAAGTACATCTTGTTGTCTTTTAATTTAAAAAAAATTATTCCTTAGGAGTACTGTTAACCAGACTTGCCACATAGCATAAAGTGAAAACTCAGATCTTTGGAATGGGGTTTTGAAAGGTTATAAGCAGTTATTATCTTATCTGTTATAGATAGTAAAAGACCTATCAAGTGAGAAAAAGACCAATTCCAGTTTTTTTTAAATATCATAGGAGTTTGTCCAGATACAATTACACAATTATTCTGGAAGAAGTATTATAATTTCCCACCCAAAGTTAACCAGAAGCACCCAGCAGCTGCCAATGATGTAACACATGTAAAGTTGTATGCACAATGCAATGTACAGGTCTGTTCTAAATTAATAACTGTGTCATTACCAAGTAAAGGTTCATAAAATTGCATTTTGCATGAACCAATAAAAAAACATGCTTAGTTTATAGCAGCAGCAGTTGGTTTTGTTTGTAGATTAACTGTTATGACATAAATCTTATCAGACTCAAACTTTATTCTTCAAATTGAGGCTCTTCAAAGATCGACAGGGTATTGATTTTTCATAACAGCCCCCAAAATGATGAGAACTGTTGTTTTAAGGGTTTATTCTGGCAAATGAGAGTTTTAAATCACAATGCAAGCATCAAACTTTTACCCTCTGGCCACAATAGCATCTCAAAGCATTTTAATCTTCCTCACTTCTTTTAGTTCACTCATGAGCTAACACCAAGACAAACTGTTTTTATTGCTTCATATCAACATATTAGTGATTCACTTGCATACAGTGCACATCTCATTGCTTTGCCTTTGCATGTAGCAGCACACACTCACACACACACAGAAACTCCTGCTACTGTAAAGGCGCGCGCGCCCCACCCTCTCTTCCTCCTCCTTTTCTCAGCTGCTCTCCAGAAGTGGAGGAGGCAGAAAGTTTCAGACTTAAAAATGTAACTATAAGGCACACTTAACAAAACCACGACACATAAAAATAAATGAAAAATCAAGCACAACGATGGTTTCAGTGATAATAAACTGCAGAGCGCATGAATCACTGAGAGTTTCCTCTGGACCAAAAAGTTCAGAATTACAGGCTGGTGGATGTTATTCAGTGCACATGTTGGTCTGATACAGTTAAAATGATTGTATAGAGCATTTCTCTTACCTCAGCCCGGGTCAGGTCTAAGAAGTTGGAGCAGAAAGCCGCCAGCAGCAGGAGCGCGCCGGACGGGAACAGCATGGTGACGGTGCGCGCGCAATGGGAACTCGAACCACCGCTCCTCGTCCTCTGCTCCTCCGGGTGCTCCTCCACTCAACTCACACTTTTAATTTATTTTTTATTGGAGGAGCACGGGCAGCACTTTGGGCTGCATCATGGTCCAAGACTGTGTGAAGATGTGATCAACGCAAGTTGGTCTTGTTTCTGCTGCACCACACCCCCACCTCCCCAAAAGACCACCCTCATCCAGCCACACTCACTCACCCACAGCGTGTTGTTCAAACATTTAGACCTTTCTGGGTAAGGAAGAGGAGAGCTCGGGACACTTTAGTGCTTTTGGATGTGATTCAGGTTATTTTGGATGTGATTCGGGTTATTCAGGTGATCTGGTGCAGCAGGTGACTGTTGTTCAACTTTGTTTTTCAGAGCGTCTCCATTCACCGCAGCGCGTGGACACTGTAAGTTGTGCGTCTTTTTTTTTACCCAACCGAATCAAAAGTTAACAGGATAGTGGCAAATAAAATAATAAAACAATGCACACATTTGTGTGTTTTCTGTAGCAGCACTGCACGGTCTGCCCCCGTCATGCTGTGAAAAGTGAATTGCGGTGTGAGTTGTGGAGCGCGCGCTTGTTTGGACCATGCAGGCGCAGCACAAGACACACAAAGACCTGAGGTACCATCATGGTTTACACAAGAAGACTCATTTAGTGCCATGTTATGTTCTTTTTAATTGTTTTAATGATAAGTTCATCTTCATCAACAGGCTGCTGCTTCTGAGCCTCTCCATCATCATCCTCGCCTCGGGAGTGTGCGCAGTAAGTTCAATTGTTTTTTTCCTATTTTTATTATATATTGTTTTAATCTTAAAACGCGGACTAAAAGGCTTAAAACTCAAAGTTTGGTTTTGGCCTGCCCTGGCTGGTGACATGCAGACCTCAGACTGTAGTGGGGGAGTGTCTGGGAGGAGGTCTTGCAACATGCTGGTGCCAACATTTTACTGACAAATGTCAGAGCAGTTCCTGCTGAAGCTTTTCTTCCATAGCAAAAATGAGTAGATGTGTGCATGGAGAATTATTTCTGTACAAAGAACAAACAGAGACGGGACACTGGAGTCTGTGTTAGTTGTGTTTTAGCTGACCCTTTGACCTGCCACTGTGGGGTGGGGTCACGACCTCTGCTTCCTGCAGGATTGAGTTTTGAGGCATGCTTTTTAAGTAGTTTAGTGTTGAAATAAAGAAAGGGGAGCAAAGCTTCCTCATTACATGGGTTAGTGGGCTGCTCTCCACCCCAGCAGGCAACAGATGAGAGGCTAAAGGGATGAGGTAAAGGGATGGTCGGCTCATTATTGAAGGGGTGTTCTGTCAAATCCTTAGCAGCAGCCGTGACTTCAGTCAAAAAGCACAGAGTATGAATAAAAGTCAATTCAATTCAGTTTATTGTTATAGCGCCAAGTCACAACAGAAGTCATCTCAGGGCACTGAACATGCAAAAACATTTTAACATTATTTATCTGAGGAGCAGACTGCATTGAATTTAACTCCATCACAGAACTCTCATCTTGAGCAAGCATGAAGGCGACAGTGGAAAGGAAAAACTCCTTCATGAGGAAGAAATCTGTAGCAGAACCAGGCTCAGGACAAGCACAACTCTTCATCCAAGATACTAATGATTAGAGAGATGTGGGCATGTTTTTATTAAATTTTCAGGCTTGTTAAACAACTCTTCCTCAACAACATTCATAGAAAAGCTCCTTTAGCTAATATTAAACCTCTCCATTTTCAATTAAATGGACTGTAGTGCACTTATATAACACCTTTCTATCTTATCAAGAAACTCAAATCACTTTCCACTACAATCTGTGACCTCATTTATCCATGCACTCTACACAAAGCTAATTAAACAAATCATTCTAAAGAGATTAATCAGTGTTTTATCACATTCATACACTGATGGAACACATCAGAGGCAATGAGGGGTTCACCGTCTGGCCCAGGGACACTTCAGCATGTGACTGCTGGTGGATTTGAACCCCCAACTCTTAGTATTGGAGGAAAACTGCTCTAACCACTCAGCCACAGCCGCCCAAATGAACAACACTACAGTACACTATTCATTTAGTTTGTTGCAGTGTTAAATATTTACCGTATTTTCGGGGTATAGGTCGCACCTTTTTATCATTTTTTCATGGCCTGCGACCTATACTCAGGTGCGACCTATATATGGCTTTTTATCACTTCTGGCAAAACAAATTTTAAAATCCAGCTCATTTCACAATTATGTTCATTTATTAAGGAAAAGTTCAGCTCAGACACATATTTGCTATAATTTTTATCAGACAAATAATTGTTTTTAAGTGTTAATCTTCTTAAAAGCCTTGCTGTGCGCTCCTGTGGCAGACATTTGCAGCAGAGCTAAACATAGGTGCGACCTATCTAGGGATTTTTCCAATCTACAGTATTGGTAATAATTGGACAATGCGACCTATACTCCGGTGCGACCTATACTCCAAAAAATACGGTAGTCTGCAACAATGTAACTGTCCGTGACCTGATGCCGCTGCATGCGTCTGTCTGAGCTGGAGACGAGTAAATCTTTATCTGTTCTGATCAGGGGGATTGATCAGCAGCCTCAGCTACATCAGCATGAACACCCAGTCTATGTTCAGCTCATATAATTTTTGGTGTCACAGACGTTTGACTGTGAAAACAGCAACAAGTTCAACAAATGCTTTAATGCAAAAATGTACAAGTTTAGCATTTGTAAATTTAGTGTTGTTTAACGTAGGACGTTTCTTGGTTCATATTTTGGATCTTATTACTGTTTTTCTTAACAATTTATATTTTTATTGGATGTACAGTATCTGGGATCCTGTGTACACAATTTTGTTCCACCACAAGTACCACATGAGATGCAAATGACAAATAAAGAAACCTTGACCTTGACATTTTTTGAGAATGAATTATAAGCCTGAACAGCAATATAAAACCATTCATTGTTAGCTGTTAGCGTAGCCTGGAGGAAGACTTCTGCTTTTTCTTCATGCTCTGCTTTGTGACAGGTCAATCATCACAAATGTCCACTTCAAAAATGAGCAGACTACGGTACCCATTTAACCTAACTGGCATGTTGTGGTGCTGTGGGAGGAAACCAGAGTAACTGAATAAAACCCATGGAGAACATTAATGTCCCACGGAAAGATCCCGGCTGAGATTTGAACTTGCAGCCTTCTCACTGAGAGTTCACTCCACTTAAGTAATGAATGTGACATTATATTTTCAATATAATGATTGTTGAATTATTATTGGTGAGTTTGAAACATTAATGAAAGGTCCAAAATAATGCTAAATACTAATATTTTTCTACTTGTTTTAAATACATGTGTCACGAACTGAGCATAAAGTTGAACCCGAGGTGCAGACAGAACTC
Organism: Garcialebias charrua; assembly: GCA_038048925.1. Classification (NCBI taxonomy): domain Eukaryota; kingdom Metazoa; phylum Chordata; class Actinopteri; order Cyprinodontiformes; family Rivulidae; genus Garcialebias; species Garcialebias charrua. Next base: position 27,629 of record JBBPBX010017192.1, on the reverse strand, counting down.
GGGAACTCACGGATTAAAAAATAATGTTTATGATATGCAACAAAAAGGCTGTCGTGCATGGCAGCGACTTACATGTGGGGAGGTGTTCACGGGAGGAGCAGGAACAGAGCATGACGCGAAAGAGGACAATTCATGGACAAAGAGAAGGGGACAAGACACACGTTTTATAGGAACACCTGTGATTGACGGACACCTGGGGTGATTAGGTCAAGAGACAGGTGTGTAGGAGCTGGAAAAACCCAGGGGTGACAAGCAACACACCAATCCTCACAAAATGATGAGTAAACATTCTCTCTGGGACCAGAATGGAAAATACAAATACAGTAGTCCCTCGTTTATCGTGGGGGGTCTGTACCATAAAACCAGCAATAAGTGAAAAACTGTGAAGTAGGAATAGCACAAGTAGTAAGTAGTAGTTTATTATATATATATATATATGTATGTATGTATGTATGTATGTATGTATGTATGTATGTATATATATATGTATGTTTGTATATATGTATGTATATATATGTATGTATATATATATATATGTATGTATATATATATGTATGTATATATATGTATGTATTAGGGATGTCCCGATCAGGTTTTTCTGGCCCCGAGTCCGAGTCCGAGTCCTTTAATTTTAGGAATTGGCCGATACCGAGTCCCGATCCGATACTTCTAAAATACATTTTTAAAATGAAGGGGAAAAAAAAGAAACAGATCCAGATGTCCCTTCATTTTTATTTTATTTACCTTAACATTTAACAGAGTACTTCTGTGAGGTAGATTGAACAATCAAGTAATAAGATTTAAAATAAAATTCTTCACATTGAAGTTTAGTGCAACAGTATAAATGTCTAATTTAAAATAAGCAGCTCAACTTAAAATACCATAACATGACCTCAACCTGACCAGAACCTGGCCAGAACCTGAGCAGAACCAGAACCTGTGCAGAACCAGAACCTGAGCAGAACCAGAACCTGTGCAGAACCAGAACCTGAGCAGAACCAGAACCTGTGCAGAACCAGAACCTGAGCAGAACCAGAACCTGAGCAGAACCAGAACCTGTGCAGAACCAGAACCTGAGCAGAACCAGAACCTGAGCAGAACCAGAACCTGTGCAGAACCAGAACCTGAGCAGAACCAGAACCTGTGCAGAACCAGAACCTGTGCAGAACCAGAACCTGAATGCAGAACCAGAACCTGTGCTGAGCAGAACCAGAACCTGAGCAGAACCAGAACCTGAGCAGAACCAGAACCTGAGCAGAACCAGAACCTGTGCAGAACCAGAACCTGAGCAGAACCAGAACCTGAGCAGAACCAGAACCTGAGCAGAACCAGAACCTGAGCAGAACCAGAACCTGAGCAGAACCAGAACCTGAGCAGAACCAGAACCTGAGCAGAACCAGAACCTGTGCAGAACCAGAACCTGTGCAGAACCAGAACCTGAGCAGAACCAGAACCTGTGCAGAACCAGAACCTGTGCAGAACCAGAACCTGAGCAGAACCAGAACCTGAGCAGGCATGTAAACAAATAAGAAACTTAAAGTGTCCGTTTTATAAAATAAGGCTAGTAACATGCTTTTCTGAACAGCACTCCTTAACTCTCCTCCTGTGGCTTCACAGAAGGAAGTGTATGTTTTTAAATATAAATATAAAGTCTCTTGCAGCGTGAGCTGGCTCGTCTTCGGCTGCGTCGTCTGGTTAAACTCTGTGTATTGTGTCGGGTGTTTGTTTCTGATGTGCCTAATCAGGTTTAAATGCAGCCTTTTCCTTACCTTCTCTTGAAATACGAACTTTCCATTTGTCATCCACTTTAAAATATCTCCACACAACAGACATCGCTGCCTCCACTTCAAGTTAATGCCGCGTTCCGCTTCTTTTTTACGACAGTCACCGCTTTACAGCGGGCACTGCTTTACGGTAGGCACTGCTGCAAAACTATTGTGCATGTTTTGTTCCGAGACAATTTGACTCTGTAACTCAACATACAGTTAATATAATATTCCCGTTTGTGTTTAGAATAAATATACACATATATATCCGATCCCTGATCGGTGTGTAACGCCCGAGTCGAGTCGAGTCTGAAGTCACGTGATCGGGACCCGGTTTTCGATCACGTGATCGGATCGGGACATCCCTAGTATATATATATATATGTATATATATATATATATATATATATATATATATATATACAGGTAACCCCCGACCTACGACCCCAT
>JBBPBX010017192.1:0-13570 GCA_038048925.1 Garcialebias charrua | reverse complement strand
ATAAAATATAATATAGTATAATATAATAAATATAATATAATATAATATAATAAATAGATAGATAGATAGATAGATATAGATTTATTTGTCCCCTTAGGGAAATTAATTTGCAACATTTGTCAGCAGGCATTGACATAAAGGACATACTTATACATACATACATGACATCATCATCCATCATTACAGCAAAGATGTTTCAGCTCAGTAATTCATGATACCTTAGTATTATTTAATGATTTAATTGCTTGTGGTATGAAAGAAAATTTTGTTCTGTTTCTTGAGAATAAAGGAAGGCCATACCTTCGCCCTGAAGGAAGCAACTCAAATGAAGATCTTAAGGGATGTGTGTCGTCTGCTATAATCTTGTTTGCCTTCCTCATAACTCTGTCCATGTATATCTTTTCCATACTTGGCAGAGTGGTCCCTAACAGTTTGCTGGCTGTAGTTACTATACATATATATATATATATATAAAGCCAATTAGTAAAGTTCTTTATCTGAAGACGCCAGCAGACTTGTTGACTTGTCACTTCGTTGCAGTCTCCAATTCTGAGCAAGCACAATGGCAACAGTGGAAAGGAAAAACTCCCTTTTAAAAGGAAGAAACCTCCAACTCAGTCCATCTGCTTTGACCAGCTGGAGGCCTTTAGGTCTTCATGCGGTGTTTAAACTTTAAAATTCTCAGTTCGAAGGCCAAGACTCACACAGACTCATGTTCGTGCTGCTGTTGTTCAACATATTGTTTTGCACTATTAAGTGTTTAACATATTCCTTAGTTTATATCTTGGATTCTTACTACTGTTTCATTTACAATTCATATTTTATGTTATTGTTGGATGTAACTGGGATCTTGAGTACACATTTTCCTTCCACCTCATGTACCACATGTGATGCGAATGACAATGAAGAACCTTGACATTGAAAACAGAAGGAGTTAACACACCCTTACCCCTTCGATGGGTAGAACTAGGGGATGAAATCAAACTCATCTCAAGTGTTGTCAGGTTCTTGTTGCAGTTCTCTTTTCTCTTCTTGACCTTTATAAATTTCACCAACATTGTTTTTTACCTCATGACTTTATGTAACAGAGTCAGGCTAAAACGCTTTGGAAAAGACTGTAGGTGGTAATTACTGGGAGTATTTGACCAGATGGAGTGGGAAAATGTCTCCATTTGTAATCAGTGCCTTTTTGTGAGTTTTATTTACATGATTGCGTGGATATTTGGATGTTTTTTCTCTCAAAAAGCAAAGTACAGGTAGTCCCCGATTTACGAGCGAGATCCGTTACAACGAGGCGCTCGTAAACCGGAAATCTCGTAATTTGGAACGGCCGCCATTTCTCTCGTAAATCCGGAAATCCGCTCGTAAATTGGAACGGTTTTCGCTAGCGCGACTAAAAACACTCTATTTTCATCTAAAAACTACTTTTGAGTGCATAAAAATGATCGGAAACGTGTGTTTATATGCTTAACTAACTAACTGTAGTGAAAAAACACATGAAAACTCAGTATTTTTTTCGTTTTTTCCAAAAATTCGCAGCTCGTAAGTCTGGAACCTCGCAGATCAGAGCGCTCGTAAATCGGGGACTACCTGTAGTCAGTTCATGTGTTTTTATCTTTGGTTTAGTCATTTTATTTATTAATGCAGCTCTGAGGTATTGTATGAGAAAAGCCTGTATGGGAAGTGTTTTTGTGACTTATGGGAAGTTTTGGCGATTCCTTTGGAAAATCCCTTAATACTGCATATACATTACATCCGCCCCCATCCTTGCCCCTTACTTTATGTCACAGTGATTAATGGAGGTACACAGGGGTCCCATCAGACGGTGATGAAGGAATTTCTGAGTCTCCATCCTCCCCGTCCTCCCAAGCTTCAAGTCTTTACGCGCACCACTGTTCCTCGCTTCCTTTTATAGCCTCATTCCTCCGCTGGGTTTTATCTCTGCCGTTTTCTGTCCCCTCGCTCTGTCCTTTTCTCCCATAGAGCAGGAGACTTGGCAGAACGGCCCTCCTTATGTCTTCTCCTCAGACGTGAGTCTCTCCAGTGAGCTCAGATGGAAGGATTGCTTCAGGCGTGTTTACAGAAAGATCTACATGCACATTTATCACAAAACAACAGCATTTCCTTACTTAGTCTTTCATTCAACAGGTGCCCTCGCTGCCGTTACGTTTCTGCACTCATTGTGCAGAAAACGAGGCTAGCCTGTATAAATAAAGGTTGAATGAATTGTTTAGGTTGCAGTCATCGGGGCGATGTGTTAAAAGTAGGTTTTGTCTTGTCATATCATGCAGATGGTGCAGTCGCTGATCTCAGTGTTGCATGTTTGCTTGCTTCCTGTTGGAAGCAAGTCAAAGACCATAACTTTCCATCCCAGCTGTGGTCTTAATTGGTTCAGCTATTATGTCTAGTCATGGGAAGAATGTTAAGATTAAATGACTACTTTGTGATAACATGACCATGTCCAATTGCCTTTCTCTTTCTCTCTTTCATAGCCTGTCTGTTTTTTCCTCTTTTTTTTTAGGTTTAATACCACTTTGGTTCAGATAATGATGTCTCAACAGCAGTTTTGGGAATTGCCATGAAACTTGTTCGAGGATCCGTCTTGATCTTTTTGTCAATCTGCCTTTTTATTCCCTAAAATGCTGCAATAAATCCAGTAATAAACTTATGACCTTGTTCACACATAGTGTTAAAATCCATCTTTAAAAAAACATAATTCCAGAGTGAATGGCCTCAGTGCATATTTATTATATTTTCGTTTAACCCCCTTCAGATATAGTCTGGACCACTTTTGTCAGTTTGCCTGAATTCAGTGTGTCTTGAACCTCGATGCAGAACTTCCTGCCAAACTGACGTGACCACACCTAGTAAGCAGTAAAGTTACTACCTAGATGTTTGGAGGCTTGAAATTTAAAAAGTCTGCTCAGCTGTGGGCTATCCAGACCACGTTCATTCAATTTAATACACAAAATATTTCTTAGATAATAAAATATCCCCTTTCTAGTTCTGCCTTTTCTCACTTCCGTTCAGAACGACTGGTTTATGATGAGCTCTGAAGGCCACGCCCTTCAAAAATCTGTTTACATTAACTCCGCCCTCCAAAGGGTTTACGTTAGCATTTCTTGCACTTTAGAAATGGCTAGTGCTAGCTTAAGATAACTTACCGAAAGCTGTCTGCGCGCGCCACCATTAGCTGCACCTGTTAGCATTAGCCTACCCGAATCCGAGGCTAATGTTAGCTCGTTCCTCATCCGGCACACCGCCCGCTTAGCTCCGCTCGTTGCATGCGGCGCTTTGGGAGCGATCGCTGAGCGATCCGCGGCTGCTGCTCCAGTCCAGACACATACACAAAGTTCACAGAGTGTTTCCAGATAATTTATCCGTATGAGGCAACCTCTGATCGGACGCACGGTCCTCAAAAGCCAGCAGCTCCCAGCAGTTCCCGCCGGCATTTCCAATCCCCGCCCGCTTAGCTCCGCTCGTTGCATGGTCAGGCTGCGGCGATTCGCTCGTTTTTTGTCTGCCGGCTGCTCGTTGGGAGCGATCGCAAATACGCTAAAATTGAAATAAAACGTAAAAATAACAATTATACTTTATTTATAAAGCCATTTAAAACAATCACAGCTGCAACAAAGTGCTGTACACATGAAATCAAGAACATTTAAACAAAAGATGAGATGAAATCAGGAAAAACAACCGTCACGTCTTTTATACTGAAGTGGGTTGAGCCTAACCAGGGGTTGCTAGGTGAGGGGCTGGACTCAGGTCGGGGTGGGCTGTCCTGGCGCTTGTGACATCACAAGCGCGAGGATTTGAAAACGAGACATTTATATCCCTGAAAAATAAATATATTTAGAGTAAATATACCACTGGGTGCATTTTTTGGACCTAGGACTGTTTTTTTAAGAAATACATACCCAAAGTTGAGTTAAAAAAAAACATTAAAACGTGAATTTTGCATCTTTGGTCCCCATTAAAGAGAATTAAACAGTCGTCTTTGGGAATACTCTGCATACAGAGCAGGTAACTGACATCCAATCAAAACAATTTGTGGTGCAGAGTTACTTCCAGATGTGATGCGCTCAATCAGAGACGACCACTTTACAACCTAATCACCCGAGGCAAATATAAAATGCCAGGCATGAACAGGGTCTGTGCTACAACAAGAACCGCATCATCTGTGTTCTGCTACCCTTCACTGGTCTTATTATATGTGCTGATCACTAATCCAGTAATCATTGATACCAATAAAAATCAGTCAAAGCAATCACTTTTAGTTAGTCCTTGTTTTTCAAGATGTTCCTCCTACTCTGACTCATCCGCAGATGAAGAACAACAAGCCGATGTTCCCAGATGCCTCGAGTTTTGATGTTACTGAATGATTCTTCCCATCTGGGTGCCATCAGTCATCTTGTTGGCGGGGTGAGCAGCAGGACTATACAGAGTCTGACAGGTTGCGTCAGAGGTTGGTGCAGAAATGTGTCTAATCCCAGGTTAATTTAGCTCAGATTGTGGCAGGAAGCTCTGATTAGAAGAGTGACCCTCAGGGAGACAGAGTGGAGTTTCTGCCATGTTTACGCTGGAGCTCAGCCACAGGAGCACTTTGGGAGTTTCTGCTCAGTCTTTCAGTTCCCTTCACTCGAGTTCACGTTCTCATTCATGTTCTGCACCCCACAGAGCGACCCTCACACTCTGACCCTGCACTTCCCCTTCACAACTGCTCCTCTTGAATTTCAGTGTCTCTTTTGTTGTGTTGTGATCATTAAAAATCACTACTTGTCTGGATCAAGACATAAGCACAAGGAAAAAGTAATTTATTATTTGACTGATATTTTTGTGTTTAAATTTTTTTTTTAAACAGACCACGTTTTATTGTAAACCATGCCAAAAGTGACAATATGATCTGCAGATAGAGTTATAATTTTTTATTAAATATTTTAATAGATTTTTTATTTCAATCAAAGTCTATACAAACAGGGATGAAACGTCCTGCCAGGTAATAGGCTTACATTGTTCTTGTAAAAAGAATGTAATGATAAATTGTGAGCTAGCTTCAAAAAGTAAGATAATAAGTGTTTAAAAAAACAAAAACTCCATTAAAAAAATTATGAACTGTTGTGTTAATGATGTTAGATTGAGCCTTTAATTTTGGCATGGTAGATTACAGTTTGTTAGTTTGTTATACTTGATCACAATTTGAAAAAGGAGACCACTTTCAAAAAAAACATTGACAGTTTTTATTTGACTGGTGACCATAATTGACTTTTATTTATTTTATTTTTTTGACAAATGATGTGTTACAGATCACAACCAGAAAAAAAAATCAGCCTACCGGTACTTTATTTTTATTTTTATGTTCATCAAAATGTCAGACTCAAATTGTTTGAAACATGTTTGTTGTAAAAGTGTCTGTAATTTCTGGACTATTGCGCGCACCTGAATATAAGCTGTGCCTGCTAAATTTAAAAAGAAAATTAAAATATTACATAAATAGGCTGCACTTTTCTATAAGATGTGAGTGTTCATATTGTCTTTTTTTACTTTTAATTACACAAATACCATAATTTATTTATTTTTTCTGCACAGTGCGTGTAACAAGGCTGAATAAAAAAAATAGAGTAGTCTACCAAGAAGTCATTGATTGCTACCCCCAAGAGAGACATGTATTGGGCAGCTATGTGATTGCCTGGGGGTGACAAAGCTAAATGTTTTGGTGGCATGAAGCTCATTAGACCATCAAAAAAAATCCATAAATTTGCCACAGCATTGTGTAAGCTGCGGAGTTCAAAGTGTGTGAAAAAAGTAGCGTCTTATAGTCCGGAAATTATGGTAGTTTGTGGAGGTTAGAACTTAAGAATGTCAATGAACACAAGGAGCATAAACAAAATTAAAAACCTTATTGTATATGACAACAAAAATGCTGACATGACAGCAAAAAGCTTACAAGAGCTAAGGAGGCACAGACAACAATGCTAAACTGATGCATGAGGTGAGCTGAGGGACGATAAGGACTGGACCTGGGACAGATGCAACTGGGCGTGGCACGTTGCCTGATGGAGCAGATACTAACTAAGGAGGAAGTGTGATAACAGAAGTTAGGAAAAGAACAATTGTTGCAGTAATTCAGGAAAATATTATTTTCTAATCATACAAAGTAATACAGTAATACAATTCAATTCAGTTTATTTATACAGCGCCAAGTCACCACAGAAGTCGTCTCAGGGCACATTCATACACATTCAAACATTCATATGTAAAAATAATTTAACATTATTTATCTGAGGAGCAGACTGCTTAGAATTTAACTCTATCACAGAACTCTCATCTTGAGCAAGCATGAAGGCGACAGTGGAAAGAAAAAACTACCTGGAAGAAACTTTTAGCAGAACCAAGCTCAGGACAAGCGGACATCTGCTTCGACCGGCTGGGTTTGTTAGGAGCAGGAAGGAGGAATAGATACACAATGGCAGGTAGAGAATCACGTTAGATAGAAATAGTATAAAATGAAAACTATTCAGTTTTAACAATTCATTTAAGGAAATTAGGTCAATTTGTCCTCCAGTAGTCTAAACCCATAGCAGCATAACAAGCCAACTCTAACTATAGGATTTATTAAAAAGGAAAATCTTAATCCCAGTCTTAAAACTGGACAATGTGTCAGCCTCATAATAATAATAATAATAATAATAATTAATTCAATTTATAACGCACTTTTCATTACTGAAAATCTCAAAGTGCTACACATATATTGAATGCTACACACATTCATAAACCGGTGGCGGCAGACTACCATGCAAGGTGCTTTCCAGTCCTACCGGGAGCAACTCAGGGTTAAGTGTCTTGCCCAAGGACACAACGACACATGGTGCGGGTCCCGGGAGTCGAACCGCCAACTTTCCAATCGGGAGACGACTGCCATTACCACTACACCACGGCCGCCCCCATGGACAGAAACTGGAAGTTGGTTCCACAACAGAGGAGCCTGATAACTGAAAGATCTTCCTCCCATTTTGCTTTTGGAAACTCTAGGAACCACAAGTAAGCCTGCAGTCTGAGAGTGAAGTGCTCTGTTCGGAAAATATGGGACAATAAGATCTTGAATATAAGATGGAGCTAGGTTATTGAGGGCTTTGTAGGTTAGAAGTAAGATTTTGAATTAAATTCTGGATTTGACAGGGAGCCAATGAAGAAAAGCTAAAACTGGAGAGAGATGATCTCTCCCACTAACTCCAGTTGAGACTCTGGCAGCAGCATTTTGGATCAACTGAAGACTTTTTAAAGAACTATTTGACACCAGATAACAAACCACTGCAATGGTCCAGTCTAGACGTGACAAATGCAGGAACCAGTTTTTCTGCATTAGTTTTAGATAAGATGTTTCTAATTTTAGTGATTATTACGCAGGTGGAAAACAAAGCAAAAACAACAATACATAAAAGATGTTATAAATAAATAAAAATGCAATCATCAAATCATTTGGAAAAAAACAACTTTGTTTTATTCTTATTTTAACATCATTTTCCATAAATGCTACTATTTATTATTTAGGTAAAATATATTTAAAGAAAATACGACGTCAAAAGCACAAAGCAAATACTGGCCTCCAGTGGCATCCTTTACTAGATTAATGTTGATGAAAACCCATGGTTTATATTTGTTGTACTCAGTGTTCTTTTTTATTTCTCTGTGTTTTACACATTTTTTTAAAATTTGTTAAGTGTTTTTGTCGTGACACCTAAACTCTCCAACGCGAGGTCAATAGCTGTGTAGCAGGAAGCAGAAAAACAATGATCTTGATAAGTTTATCAGGAGGCAAAAAGTGTGAAAACCTTTTATGAGTGCAGTAAAGTTTCAGCCATGATAGATGCGTTTAGACGCTTGGTGTTTTTTTATCAAGACTTGCCTCAATTTAGCTGAGCCAACACAAACACGTGGATGTTTGATGTTCTGGCTTTCCGGCTTCTGTATGCGTGTCTGTGGGTGTGTGCGAGGCCGTTTTATTTGCTAAAGTCTGATGATTTGATAAGGCTTAATGCTGAGCTATCGCCGGAAGGCAAGCCTGCACAGAAAATATAAACTCTCGACTTACTGCCCTACTTTTCAATCCGCTTCAAGCAGTTAACTCATTGATGACTTGGTTTTAAAGAATGGTGTTTTCTTTTTGGGGCGAAACATTACCTGTCTGGAAAACTCTCAATTTAAGGTAATTATAGACAAATTGATTGCCGACTTATTCACAACAGACACCGAACAGTTACAGATAACAGTTTTTAGGACTTACATTTAAAAGAATAAAACAACCACATATAAATAACAGACGACAGCGCGATTTGACTCCCATATGAACTCATTTCAGACTCGTTTGCTCTCTCACGCAGACGTTTGTAGTTTTATGTTCATTTTCTTCCCACCCACAGTGACAGGTTATCATTCTCTCCACTTTGTGCAGAACCCTTCTGATCTAGTTCTGAATTCATGTAGGCTGTAAATGATTTGATTCCAACATGTCTATATATATTTTTTTAACAGAACGGGTGAATTCCCTTTGAAGTACGGCGAGAAGTCTTAAAATTGGCCACATGAAATCAACCCAGTGTGCTTATCACCTTTTGAGGTCTAAACAGTAAATCTGGACAGAACCTCAAAGGCCAAAACTCTAAACTCTGTATTTTCAAAGATAAAGGTTATATTACCCTTCTTTGTTACTGATTGAAAAGGCAGTTGCTTTGTTTAACTTTCTTTTTGATTTAGATCAGCCTTTAGGTTGCTTTCCACATATAATTCACAGAGATGGAGCTCAGCTGGTAGGGGGAGTATCACCCAGAGGAAGATATCATGCAGATGCTCATTCATTCATATCTCTCACCATGTGTTCATCACAGATCTGTCAGGAACTTGTGACACATCTCAGGGCCTGTTTGGTGTCCAGGTGTTTTAAATTCCACTTGCTTGGACTTTCTCTTTGACACTTGTCTCATTAGTGTGACGGACGGCAGCTGTAGCCTTGGCAAACCGTCGTAGTGACAAAGGAATTTCCAATGAGGCGTTCATCCATAGCGCCATACGTCATATTTAACCTCTGGTTCCTGCACAGAAAGGTTAAACAAGAGATGTGCAGCAAACTGCTTTGAACTGCAACACAGTTAACTCTGACACATCAAGATGTATTTTAACTAGGGATGCACCGATCCACATTTCTCACTTCCAATCCAATACCAATACTTGTTTCAGTATCGACCGATACCGATACTTTTCCGATCCGATACTGTTCAGGTATGTGACTCTGTTTAATGAAACTTTTGCACCCAAACTATTCATTTTAACATTGTGTGAGATAAACCCAATGAAAACACTTTTAAGCCTTACAATAGGGAACCCACTGACTTTAACAGCACACAGGACAGGAGGCAATTACACCACACACATGTCCTCCTTACTCATGGTGCAGCTGAAAAAACTATAAAAAAGTGCTAAGCATGATGGGAAAGACAACACAGCACTCCCCTTATCTCATACAATGTTAAAGTGCAGTCACAGAATGTGATTGAACACAAGTGCTCTTTGAAGCTGGATCGGAAAAGTATCGGCAGGTTTGATCCGATACCCGATACTTAAATAATGCTGGTATCGGATACCGATACCGATACTGGATCGGATCAGCCCCATCCCTAATTTTAACCAGACATTTAACAAGAATCTAGAAGTTGAAGCCACCGAGTGCAAGTGCCCCCTGGTGGCTGTCTGCAGTACAACTTGTAAATCCTGAAGTCCTGATTGCAATTTATTTTAATAAGTAGGAATTTGTATAGATGACAAAGATCTATTGTGCAGAGATGCTAACTTAAATAAAAACAATATGACAGACACCAATAAATGAACATTTTAGTTTAGGTCTTAAAGCTCCACTGACATGTTCTTTTAACTTTTCAAAAAATGGCACAACATATATAAATATTAAGATAGACCTCTGACCGTTTTTGCTAAAATAATGTTCAATGAATGAAATTTCCTCTCAAAATATTTTAAATTTAGCGCCGTTTTTTTAGACCGTAAATCCGGATTTTCCGGTCACGTGTCAGCAGAACCGATCTGACGTCACGTCCGATACTGAACTCTGCTCAAACCGTACATTGAATGGACAAAAATATAAACGCATCCGTCGAATTTAGCCAATTAAAACTACATTTTAGCGATTTGGCTTCAGTTTGGGGAAAAAAAAGTTATTTTGAGTGATGCACAACGAACGGAAAGGTTTATATTCTCCGTGTTGCTTCTGTAAGAGTTATCACGATAGCTCTGCTGCCATCTGGTGCTCAATGTGAAACCTCCCTTGAAAAAAAAAAGCAAAACGGAGAATATAAACCTTTCCGTTCGTTGTGCATCACTCAAAATAACTTTTTTTTCCCCAAACTGAAGCCAAATCGCTAAAATGTAGTTTTAATTGGCTAAATTCGACGGATGCGTTTATATTTTTGTCCATTCAATGTACGGTTTGAGCAGAGTTCAGTATCGGACGTGACGTCAGATCGGTTCTGCTGACACGTGACCGGAAAATCCGGATTTACGGTCTAAAAAAACGGCGCTAAATTTAAAATATTTTGAGAGGAAATTTCATTCATTGAACATTATTTTAGCAAAAACGGTCAGAGGTCTATCTTAATATTTATATATGTTGTGCCATTTTTTGAAAAGTTAAAAGAACATGTCAGTGGAGCTTTAAATAGGGCTGTCAATTGATTATTTATTTTTAAATCAGATTAATCACACTCTGGGGCTGTGATAAATCATGATTAATCACTATGCTTAACTTGCTTGAAATATAAATACTGTATGCAAGCTTTCATAAAAATGTCGAAGAAATGTTTTATTGTCTCAAACCAAACCGTTTTCCAGGTTTTCATACTCAGCAAGTTCAGAAGTCTTTTATCAAACATTAATTTATAAATGTTAAAGGTTCACTATGTAATTTCTGTAGAACGCTGGGACTTAGAAAAATGTTCATCAGGTAAAAGCATTCTGCTCGCTCTGAGGGGGAGCCACAGTCCGTTCTCTGTTGAACTTGAGTTCTGCAGCTCCGCCCCCTGCTGTGTGTCCGCTCGGAGCGCTTCAATATTCTGTGATTATATGTTAATAAAACGTTTTAAAAAATATAATAAAACCATGAATCACTGGTCCTACAACACAAAAACCAGCAGAAATCAGCAGAGGTTCACGTAGCAACGTTGGACATGATTTAATTCGCTCGTGACTTCCTCGTTTCTGTGAGTGAAGGATGAAGCGATCACTTGACTTTTGGCAAAAAAACAAAATAAAAGTCCAGCTCTGGGATGAAGAAGGGATATTTAATACATTTGTGTCACATACAAAACAGTCCTGCATCGCTTTGCAATCCTTTGAATGAGAACGAGCCGCGGCGCTGAGGCTGGGACAGGCGGGGGCGTGGGTTGGGGCGTGACAAACAACTCTGTTTTTATTGGCTGGTCAGTGTCCGGGTCACTCTGTGTTTTCAGTGTTTTTATAAATGCTGATAGAGAAGCAAGGGGACTATAGTTTTTTTCAGAGATTACTTTGTCTAACATCAGTCTGTCAGTAGATAGTGACAGAGTGAAGAAATATGTTAAAAAATATATTGTTAGAAAAGTTACAGACTACATTACAAAGTTACATAGTGCAGCTTTAACGCAAACGTCTAATTGAGTGTCATCTATGTGATCAAAACATGTAGCAATGTTCCCTCTAATTTTTCATGTGTCTGGGCAAACACACAACTCCTTGAGCATCTGAGCATCCCTCCACATCCTCTGTCCTCACTCCACCTCCATGTCCTCTCTAACTGCATCCATATACTGTATCTCCTCTTTGTCTTTTTCCTGGCAGCTGCATTTCTAACATCCTTCTACCAATATACCCACTGTCCCTCCTCTGAACGTGTCCTAACCATCTCAGTCTGGTCTCTCTAACTTTATCTCCCAGTTGTTCAACCGGCTGTGCCTTTGATGATCTCATTCCTAATCTAAGGAGAACCTCAACGTCTTCATTTCTATCACTTCCAGTTCTTCCTCCTGTCTTTTTCGTCCATGCCACTGTCTCCAGACCAAACAACATAGCTGCTTCAAGGACAGCAAGGATACACGGAGTCTGTGGCAGGGAATACAGATCATCACAAACTACAAACCATCCCCACAGACCTACAGCTCAACCTCTATGCTGAATGAACTGAATGACTTATTTGCTCGGTTTGAGGCATGTAACAGCACACTTGCACAAAAACTCCACCCCCCCTCCTGATGGCCAGGTGCTGGCGCTGTCCCCAGACAGCGTAAGGCGATCATTTTTGAAGATCAACGCCCGGAAAGCTTCTGGACCTGACAACATACCTGGTCGTGTACTGAATGACTGTGCAGGGGAACTCGCAATGGTCTTCACGGACATCTTTAACATCTCACTGAGTCAGGCCATAGTTCCCACCTGTTTCAAAGCCATCACCATCACTCCTCTCCCAAAGAAGGCAACGCCCTCCTGCCTCAATGACTATCGTCCGATAGCACTAACCCCCATCCTGATGAAGTGTTTCGAATGGCTAGTCATGAAAAGCATAAAATCTGTCCTCCCTGCCTCCCTGGATCCATTTCAATTTGCATATCGGCCTAATCGCTCAACCGACGATGCCATAATAATAATAATAATAATAATAATAATAATGAATTCAATTTATAACGCACTTTTCATTAGTGAAAATCTCAAAGTGCTACGCACATTGAATGCTACACACATTCATACACCGGTAGCGGCAGACTACCATGCAAGGTGCTTTCCAGTCCTACCGGGAGCAACTCAGGGTTAAGTGTCTTGCCCAAGGACACAACGACACATGGTGTGGTGAACCGGGATTCGAACCGCCAACCTTCTGATCGGGGGACGACTGCCATTACCACTACGCCACGGCCGCCCCATCTCCTCTGCCCTCCACATAGCTCTCACACATCTGGACACAAAAGACTCTTATGTTAGAATGCTGTTCATCGACTTCAGCTCGGCATTCAACACCATCATCCCCCAACAGCTCATCCTTAAACTGGACAGTCTGGGGCTGAACACCTCAATGTGTAACTGGCTGCTAGACTTCCTGACCGGGAGACCACAGGCAGTACGGGTCGGGAATAACACATCCAGCACCATCACATTGAATACAGGAGCCCCACAAGGATGTGTGCTGAGCCCCCTTCTATTCACCCTGCTAACACACGACTGCACACCATCATACAGCTCCAACCACTTCATCAAGTTTGCGGACGACACAACAGTGGTGGGTCTCATCAGCAACAACGATGAGACGGACTACAGGAACGAGGTGAGCCGCCTGGCCTTGTGGTGCGGACACAACAATCTCACTCTCAACGTGGAGAAGACAAAGGAGATTGTTGTGGACTTCAGGAAGAGGGATGCCCAACATGCCCCTCTGACCATCAACAGCACCACAGTGGAGAGAGTGGACAGCACCAAGTTCCTGGGAGTGCACGTCTCGAAGGACCTGTCCTGGAGCAGGAACACTGCATCACTGGCCAAGAAG
>JBBPBX010017191.1:0-47151 GCA_038048925.1 Garcialebias charrua | reverse complement strand
TATATATATATATATATATATACACACACACATATATATATATACCGTGCGAGGACCAGGGTACCGCCGCCTGGAGCTACGTGCTGGGCTAGCAGGGCTAGCATCGGAGTTGCTACAACTGGAGGAGGCCAAACGCCATGCACGGACTGGGCACCGTGTGCGAACCGGGGGACCATCATCTAAGCCAGGCTAGTGAGCCGACCTCTTGGAAAAATGGATCTGATTGCTGCAGGCTGCTGAGACCATGCGTTCTGGTCTAACTTCGACTGATCTGGGCGTTGGGCCACAGCCACCATCATTAGGCCTGTGAGCCTCGTGGAAGGGCCACGTGGTTCAGCCGACAAACCACCAACCAGAGAGCTGCTACCACCAGACTACAAACACTAAGTAATGACAAGGAAAGGTGGAGAAAGCGGACGCGGGCACACCTTGGCTGCCGCTACTCCTCGTACTTTTTGCTCCTCAAACTTTTTTGTTTTTTTATGTTGTTTTTCACCGACCCTTGTTGGGCATTTCTACCTTTCTGTGATTAAGTGTTAGAGCACCTGTCTTTTTTGACTGCGCTGTGGCTCTGCAAACGTTATAAGTTGCCGGTCAAAGCAGATGACCGCTTGTCCTGAGCCTGGTTCTATTAGAGGTTTCTTCCTTCTAAAAAGGGAGTTTTTCCTTTCCACTGATGCCATTGTGCTTGCTCAGGGTGGGAGACTATAGCGTTGCCAAGATTTGACTTGTTTTGTGGATTCCTTAGATAGATAACTTCACTAGTCTAACCGGAATTTTAGTAACGGGGGCTGTCAACCTCCGGTTTACTCCAGCACGAATTTAGCTTTAGAACCACGTAGCTGCATTTATTGTTCGCTTACCTACTGCCTTTGTCAACTTCCTGTGTCCTCTGGACTGTTCTGGATTCTCTCCTCTGCTCCTTCAAGGTAATGCTCATTCAAGTCATCTCTCACTGCTTCTTGTATATCTTTTTCGGAGCCGTGGGCCTGCTGTTAGCGGCTAGCTCCATGCTAGCTTCCACCGGCTCAACGATGTTGACCTACTCTGCTTCGCAGCTGTTTGGACTTAACAACTGCTCCATTCCTCCTTCTGTTTCCATTATCAAACAACTGGGACTTCTGCGTAGACCTCGTTACATCCATTGAAGTCTTTACTTCCGCTCTCGGCAGAGCAGGTCACATCTGTTTTTGCTCCAACACCTCCCTAGTCCCCCCCCCCGCTTCTGCATTTGTCTCGTCTGTAACTCTTCAGCGCTCGCTCGAACCAATTTGGAATGGATTTATGTGCGTGGACTGTTTTCTGGGCTATTTCATCTATCGATACTATCGGTAACAAAAATTTCCGCAAAGCGCACCGGCCAGGGAGAGCCGGGGAGCCCCAACGACACGCGTGCGGTGAGCTACATTGTGGACTCGATGAGCAGGCTAATGTAACTGGCCGCTCTTTTTGTCGGGGACGTGGAATCTCTGTGGATTATTAGGATACTGGTGGCTGTTTCTGCCACTGAAGGCTGAGGAGACCGCCGTGATTGGCGTGCTGGCGAGACTTCCGCTCAGCGAAAATGCTTTGATCCAGGTTATGACCTTCCCAGCTGTTGTGCGGGCTGAACCGCACGGTGGGAGAAGCGGTGGCTGCCGCGGACCTGCGGTGTGTGGAACTCATTTACAGCCATCCGGATTAAAACAGGGCACATACGGAAGGATCTTTTAGCTCGGAACCTCTCTCGATTCGGCGATTTGGACCCAGAAACAGCACCTGGACTTAAAGACTGCAGTAAAAGAACACTGTGGCCTGACTGGAAAAATAAAGCAACTAATCTAATCTGGTCTCTGGCCTTGGACTGAAGGCTGTCTACAAATCTTCTCCTGAGCTGGGAAGCTGAAGGGACTTTGCTCCCCTCCCGCACCCCTCCCCCCAGAGGTCTCTGTGTGTGCGTTCTCAGATGGAGCCGGGCTGAGACCTGCGAACTGTTCTTATCTGGAGCTGTTACTCACAGACTAATTACCTCCCGCCTGCCGTCATAATGCATCTTGTCCTGTCTAAATGTGCTAAAAAGCTGGTAGAGTTTTTTTGGACTTCATCATGGAGTGTCTATTGACAAATTGTGATAGATTCTTTTTTTTGAATACCACGTTCTTACCCGTTTGTGTCTATTCATTTTTCCATATCTGCTGATTGTGGTGGCGCGGTGTCATACTGCTACGACTTTGTGCACTCGTCCCTATCTTAAGGCGGATGTGCATAATAAATTACGTTGTTTTGTGCCCGGTGCAATGTCAATGTCAATAAAGATATATTCTATTCTATTTCTATTGTGAAGCTCTCGGAAGAAAACCGTTTATTCTAGGCAAGCAGGCTCTGACTCGATTCCTTCTGTCTGGTCTTAGAGACGTGTCGCACCTCGATTACGTCATCAGAACGCTACGTCTGTAGTCCCTTGAAGTCCATAGCGTACGAAGTGGCAAGGAAAACGTGGAGTGGACTTCAGTCTGCTTAAACCTCTTCTAAAAACTTCTGCTCCAACTAGTATTAAATATAATTTTTTTTTTTTTAATTTTTTTTTTTTTAGGGGGGCGCTATGGTACCGCGAGCCAAGATGGCAGCTTAAAGTGAATGCTCTGTGTAACCTGCACCGAAACTTCGAAAAAACTCAGCGTAAACTGGATCCGAACATGTCAAAACAGACCACTGTTAAGGACTGTGATATTTTTACACGAAGTCGCGGACCCCAAAAAACAGCGAAAGCTAATATTTCGGCAACAGATCAAGACAAAGGGGAGGCCGCTAGCGCTGATAGCATGTGTGATCTTAGCACGGTGCTAATGGAAATCCGGTCGCTACGCTCAGAGTTTGGTGGATTTGGAAACAAACTGGACAACATTGATAACCGTATGGGTGAAATGACGAAGTCCATCGCCTCGCTGGAGAAAAACATAGCAGAGGTGAAGCAAAATGTTGCAACTAATGCTACCAGACTGGAGGAAGCTGAAAAAAGAATTGTGTCGGCGGCGGAACTTCTGGAAGCTAGCACGGCTAATCTTGCTAAAGCTTTGAAGAAAATATCCTACCTGGAAGCTAAGACGGACGACCTGGAGAATCGAGGCCGAAGGAAGAATTTGCGTCTTTTTGGGCTCCGGGAGGGCGCCGAGGGACAGCAGCCATTGCTGGATTACATACGGGAGATGCTGCCGCGTTGGTTGGACACCGAGAGATCCTTCACCATCGAGAGGGCCCATCGCACCCTGGCACCTCCAAAACCGAACCAACACAGAGCCGTTCTCATTCGTTTCCTGAACTTCCAGGATCGGGAATTTGTTTTCCGCTCGACAAAGCAACGTAACATTGAACATGATGGAAATAAACTCTTTTTTAATCAGGATCTTTCAGGGGAAACCATCCGACAACGAGCCGAGTTTGACGACATCAGGAAAGTTATGGCTGAAAAAGGAATGTTCAGAGGATTTCAGTATAATCCATGTAAAATGAGGGTCCTGCACAAGGGGAAGATAAAACTGTTTTCTTCTCCTAAGGAGGCCCGAGACTTCCTCTGCACACACGCTGGACAGGACTGACTACTGGTGAGTGGTTCACTTTGTGAACCAAAGAATTAACTGCTTATGATTGTTAGCTGCGTTTATATATCTTAGCTGGTATATTATCTAGTTAATATTTGACATATACTGTACATAAATCATAGGCAGCTACGGAGTGATTCTTTTATTTTATTTTTATTTTTCTTGTTGGGCAGGATATTTTCACATGTTCGTACAACACTGTTACAATGTGTACATGCCGGCTGGATGTGTCACATTAATACAAAATACTTTTGATTAAGCACATCTTGGAAGAGGGAATTTATGGCTATGTATGGGTTTTGCTATATTTGTGTTTTACTACGGTATGGTGTATGGTTCACGGACACCACTACTGCCTTCGAAGTGGGTTTCATAGCTCAGCTACTCCTCTTATTAGTGGATTAGCTAAGACCCCTTTATTATTCTGAGTAGGGGGGGGGGTTTGAGTGTAATGTACTATTTTCAGGGTTTTCTGTTTTTATTTAGTCGCTTATTTTATTTTACTCACATTTTTTGTGCACTTTATGTTAACTCAGCTTTATGCATTGTCTTATTAAAAGCAAAGTATGGATAATAGCTCTTATATAAAAGTTACAAGCTGGAATGTGAGGGGACTTAGGAAACGAACTAAACTGAAACAGGTCATGAATAGGATTAAACAGCTTAAATCGAAGATAATTTTTCTTCAAGAAACACATTTAACAAATTGTGAGATAAAAGCTGTAAAGAATAGATGGCCGGGCCAGGTGATACATGCATCATATAATAATTATGCAAGAGGCGTAATTATTTTGATTCACAAAAGTATTCCATTCCATACCTTCCAAACAATAAAAGATCCAGCTGGTAGATACATAATTGTTCAGGGTAACATTTCCTCAATTACTTTAAATTTGGTGAGTGTATATGGCCCAAATGAAAATAAACCAAAATTTTTTGAGGATCTGTTTCTTACTATATCTACTCTTCAAGGATTTAACTTGATTGGAGGAGATTTTAATTGCACTTTAAATCCAAATAAAGACAGATCAACTGGTTCAGATGTTTATAAAGCTCAAACTAGAAAGTTAATAAGTCAATATATATTGGATATCAATTTGGTGGAAGTGTGGAGAGAACAAAACCCTGATAAAATAGAATACTCTTGTTACTCGGGTATACATAAATCCCGTTCACGTATAGATTACTTTCTTATCTCAAGAGAACTTTTATCAAGGGTCAAACAATGTCAGTATGACAGCATAGTGATCAGTGATCATGCAGCTATCTCATTGTGTATTCAAATAGAGAATTTTTTCCATAGCCAACCTCACTGGCGGTTCCAAGCAAGATGGCTACAAGATCAAGACTTTGTTAAACTGATAGGAGAGAAGATAGATACTTATTTTGAATTAAATACGGACCAGACTTGCGCCTCAGTGAGGTGGGAAGGGTTCAAAGCATATATTCGAGGTGAAATTCTTAGTTATACAAGCACAAAAAATAAACAACAAAAGAAACGAATGGAAATCTTGGATAAAAAAATCAAATATTTAGAACTAGATTTAAACACTGATGATGACCAAATGAAGCAGAATGAACTGTTACGTTTGAGGACTGAATATAATACATTATCTTATGAAGCAGCAGCAAAAAGTTTAATGTGGTTAAAACAATCCTATTATGACCAAGGAGAGAAAGCTGGGAAACTACTGGCATGGAGAATTAAGAAAATACAAAGTGAAAGAGCAATTAATAGCATAAAGACCCCCTCTGGCAGGGTAACAGTAGACATATCTGAAATTAACGATAGCTTCAGGCAATACTATGTAAAATTATATAAATCAGAGTGTGCCCATGCCCTGACAAAACAGGACATATTCTTAGATCAACTTCAGTTTCGGACTCTCACAAAAGAGACAAAAAAGGAACTGGATTTAGATTTAACGGTTGAAGAAATCTCACAAGCCATACAAAGTATTAATAGTGGTAAGGCCCCTGGGCCAGATGGCTTCCCCATTGAATTTTACAAAACTTTCAAAGATAAACTTATAGTTCCACTTTTTAACATGTATGAAGAAGCATTTAAGAATGAAGTTCTCCCACCAACTTTGAGACAAGCAATGATCATACTGATATTAAAACCAAATAAACCCCCTGAAGAGTGCTCTTCATTTAGACCAATTAGCCTGATGGGAGTGGACACTAAAATATTATGTAAAGCTTTAGCAAAAAGATTAGACCCCTATATCTCTCACTTAGTTCATAATGATCAAAATGGATTTGTACCAAAACGTCAAGGGTTTCACAACATAAGAACAGTCCTGAACATAATTCATGAGAAATCTGATACGAAAGATACAGCGTTATTATCACTTGATGCATGTCAGGCCTTTGATAGAATTGAATGGTCATATTTATTTAATGTTCTTCCGAGATATGGATTTGGCTGCAACTTTCTCAAATGGGTGAAGCTTTTGTATACAATTCCCGAAGCCACTGTTTGGACAAACAACTTAGCTTCTAAACCTTTCACATTAGAACGTTCCACTCGCCAGGGTTGCCCGTTATCTCCAATGTTATTTGTTCTAGCTATAGAACCCTTGGCAATGATGTTAAGAACGCGAACTGACCTGTTTGGTATCCGGCTGGGTGACCAAGAGCATAGATTGGCATTGTATGCTGATGATCTGATAGTTTTTTTAACTAGGTTATCCATTAGCATCCCCACTTTAATACAACAAATAGAGTTGTTTGGTCAGTTCTCTGGCTATAAAATAAATGATTCAAAGTCCTCTATTTTATTTTTAAATAAGGATGAAAGATTGAGCCCGGTTATACAAACCCCATTTCTAAATGCAAGGGAAGGATTTGTGTACCTTGGTGTTAGAATCACCCCGGAAATTAAAACCATTGTATCATCAAACTATGACCCTCTGGTCAGTGAAGTAAATGATTCACTAAATAAATGGATGATAATGCCTATATCAATGATTGGCCGAATAAACATGATCAAAATGAGTATATTACCAAAATTTTTGTATCTTTTTCAGACAATTCCTTTGCCCCTTCCAAAACAATTTTTTGATGGTTTGAACTCCATTTTTAATAGATTCATTTGGAACAATAAAAAACCTAGATTAAGACTTCGCCTGTTGTACCTACCATATGAGAGAGGGGGGTTACAACTCCCTAATCTTAAATTGTATTATTGGTCCGCCCAGCTACGCGCAATCATGTTCTATTTTTCAATTGAAACACCCCCAGCATGGACAAAAATTGAACAATTAGCAACAGACCTTAGATTAAACCTGTATTTGTATTCTGCAAACCCAAAGCAATTGATAAAAATGACAAAAAAACCATTTTTAAAGAACTCAATTGATGTTTGGTATAGGACCAATCAATATATTGGAGATACCCCCTCTATTTCTTATTTTTCACCTATCTGGGGGAACAGAAACTTTAAAGCAGGAAGAGCTGATGGAGGTTTCAAAATTTGGGCAAACAAAGGTGTACAGAAATTGGCAGATCTTTATAAGGATGATAAGATTCTTACATTTGAGCAGTTATGTCAAATATATAACATTCCAAAGAAACACTTTTACAAGTATTTACAAATTAAACATTTCATTACGTCAAAACATAAACTAATTGAATCCAGACCACCACTGTCATACCTAGAAAATATTGTATTAGAAAATTTGGAGAGGAGGGGTCATGTTTCTTTATTTTACGCAGCCTTACTAAGGCATGATAAGGAATCCCCAGTAGATAGGTTGGACGCATGGCGAGCTGATATCCAAGAAGAGATACAGGTGGAAGACTGGGAAGCCGCATGCTTAAAAGCCCAAAAGCAATCAATTAATACAAGGATGAAACTCCTCCAATACAAGTGGTTGATGAGAACTTACATAACTCCAGTCAAACTGAACCGCTGGGCACCTAACATTCCAGACAACTGCTGTAAGTGCTTGGTTGGAAAGGGAACTCTTTTTCACTGTGTATGGGAGTGTCCAAAAATACAGCAATATTGGAACATAATAACGCAAACTTTGTCAAAGATCATTGGAGTGAATGTACCTGCTGAGCCTAGAATGTGTGTTTTAGGTATCTACCCAGAGATTTGTAATTTTAGTTCCAGACAGTTAAAATTGATTGACTTTGGACTCCTGCAGGCCAGGAGATTAATATCTCTGCACTGGAAAAAAATGGATATACCGACAAACCACATGTGGGTGAAGGAAATGGCATCATGTATGACTCTGGAGCGACTCACCTATATTGTCAGAGGAAAGGGGCGAAATTTGAGGAGGCATGGTCACCTTTGACCAAGTTTCTGAAACAATACAAAGGACATTAAGAGAAATGTGTAGATTGCTGAGGTTTTGTTTTGTTTGTTTTATTTATTTTATTTTATTTTATTTACTTACTTTGGGGATTAAGTTACTTAACGTGAATCTTATGTTATTCATATTGTTGTCACTTGTTTCACTTCTGTTATAAAAATTCAATAAATATAATGTTGAAAAAAAATTAGAAATTTTTAATGTTCAATCACTATCCAACAAATCATGTCTAATTCATGATCACATTCTGGAGAAGAACTTGGACCTCATGTGTCTTACAGAAACTTGGCACCAACCAGATGTGTACAGTTCTCTGAATGAAGCTTGCCCCTCTGGATACAGCTATCTGCACTGGCCGTGGTGGTGGTCTGGCGGTAATGTATCACAGTAATTTTAAATTGTCACAGCTGGTTTCTCAGGACTTTTCCTGAGAAAAAAGATAAATTAAAAGAGGATCTAAATAAACAAAACTGTAATGAAGTGTATGTTGATGATGTGAACAGATCATATGATGAGTTTATGAATATCTTGGAAGCTCTGTATGAAAAGAATTTTGTTCAAAAAAATTATGCAAAGAGAAATATTGCTGACGAACCATGGATGACAAAAGGGTTGAGAAAGGCTTGTAAAAAAAGAACTATTTGTATTCATGCTTCTTGAAATTGCGGTCAAAATGCTGAAGAAAAATACAAAAAGTATAAAAATAAATTAGTAGGGATTATAAGGAAACATAAGAAGGAATATTATAGTGATTTATTAAATAAAATTAATGGTGGTATGAAAGCAACATGGTCGCATAAATGTCTTTACACAACCTTGATCCCATCCCTTTACCTTGATCTTTCTTACTCAACTGTCCTTGCCTGGAAATGTTGCAGTGACCCTTGTGGTGCTGTCCTGGATTTGACCATTGGTCGCGGCGCCTTCTTCCTTTGTAGGTCCAGTTATGCAGGAAGCTTCCAGAGCATCGACAGCCAGCTCTGTATCCTCGGGAAATAACCTTTGACCTTTAACAAGCTGCTCAGACTGTAGGCTGGATGTCTCACCTGCGGGTTGGACTCTGCCCGTGGGAGGGTAGATCTGGCTGTCCAGGGGCGAGGTTCTGACGTGGTTTTGGTCTTCCATTTTCCTCCCAGCACTGTCCAGGTTCCGAGTTGGACTGGCGCTGGGCGTAATGCATCCTGCAGTAGAATTTGGTCTCCTGGGAGTGAAACGCGTGTCCTCCCAGACGAAGGGTGCAGTGACAGACGTGACAGACATGGCAGCGGAAACACCCGCGGTGGAAGAAGAAGAAGCCTTCAGCGCTGAGCTGCTCCATCACATACACCTGTTTGGAGCAGAAGTAGCAGACGTCGCTGCCCCCGAGCCCAGGAGGGAACTCCTTATGTCCCACACACTTGGTGTGCATCTTTGCTGTTGAGGTGTTCTCTTCAAACTTGGCCAGCAGCTGAGTGGCCATGGAGCGGACCTTGTTCTCCCACAGTTCTCCATCTTCTCCAGCAAGAGGCACACTGTGGTAGGACAGCTCTGTGAGGTAACTGCTTCCCCTCTGACGTCTCTTGTGGACGGAATCATCCTCCAGTTTCTTCTCATCCCTGGGTATCCTCTTCCTGGGCTTCTCACATTTGGGAATTTGTGAAGGCTCACTTGTTCACTGCTGATATTAGAACACTCAAATATTCAATTTCATATATATGAAATAAACCGTGTCTAAATCACTTTTCCATTGATCGCTTTAATCATTTTATTTTATGCTCTATCAATGGATAACTTTTTAATCAGCACTCTTGTGAAAGCTACGACACTACTTATTAAACCTAGATTAAATTATTCTTAATTACAACAAAATAGCTGTCTCAATTCATGGGTTGCAGTCAAAAACGTCTGCCTCTGAGTAGCCTACGCGCCGAAGGTACCCATATTTCATTGCGTCTTCAGCAAATTAAACAGGAAAACAGTCATGCCATTTTTACGTGTTTTTACGTGTTATTTTAAGCACGTTATCTGTACTTATGGCTGTATTTTTTGTTTAGCAACATATAGCTTATGAACAGTTAAAGCAAATTTAAATTGAATCTTGTGCATTTTTATGGTTTTCAAATTTTACTTCGGCAGCCCTTCTGAAATTCTAAATGTAAGGTTTTTACTTTTTGCAGTGATCATGCTCCTGAAAGTAAAGCTTGGAGAGTGTCAAAAGTTTGTTCGACTAACAGAGCCTACTTTAAGTTGGCCCAATACACCACTGCCAGTTGTTTTCTTCTAAGGTGCAATGGCATCTCTCTCATCTCAACTTGTAAAGCAGCAACTGGTGTATTCTTGACTGCACCACAACATAATCTCAAAGCTTGATATTGTATTATATCTAATTTTTTGAGGAGTGAAACTGCTGCTGACTGATATACCAGACATCCATAATCCAGAACTGATCTGCTACTTCTTCTTTTAGTTTATTGGCGGATTGCAAACAACGTTCAGGTGCATACCACCACAGAACTGATCTTATCAGAGCTACTACCTTTAGCTTGTTGGAAAGACTTTTATTCAGTGTGCTGCTACTGTACTGATTGAACACAGCTGTCCCTGATTAGTCTCGTTGCCTCCTCTGATGAGCCTTGCCCAAGCACATCACAGTACTGTCTTACTGCATAATCTTCTTTTAATTTAATCAGAAAAAGACAAACAGATTTTTTTTTTAAGTTAAACTTAAATATTTTATTTATCGACATCTAAAGAGAGAAATTTCATTAAAACACAAGAAATAAGTCATGTCATTGATGGATTTCGGTTCAAAACATTATTTTTTCTATCTTTGATTACTTTATAGATTGCTGTATAAAATATCTGGAAAAGAAAACTAATAAAACTTTTAGCAGCAATTATTTCCGTTGCCATAAGATTGTTGATTTGGTATAAAAATCTCTTAAATTTTGTTCATTAAGTATTTCTTGGTGTTCTTCTCAGGCCGAAACAATATAATGAAACATTTTGGAGCAAATATACACAGTATCAGTCCAAAGCTGGAAGCCAGAATAGCAAATATCTCCACAGCCACAGTAAACTTTCCAGGAGAGCTGACATATGCTGGGATGAAGGTGATCCACACTGCACAAAAGATCAGCATGCTGAAGGTTATCATCTTGGCTTCATTAAAATTGTCCGGTAGTTTTCGAGCTAGAACAGCTAATACAAAACAAAAAGCAGCCAGCAGGCCAATGTACCCGAGCACAGCCCAGAAGCCAACAGCAGAGCCTAATGCACATTCCAGGATGATCTTCTCCTTGTATGTCGTTAGATTTTTCATTGGAAAAGGAGGACTGAGAGCTAACCAAATTGTGCAAATTAAAACTTGGATAAATGTGAAAAACACTACAGTCATTCTTTGCTGTGATAGCCCAAACCATTTCATTGCATTACTACCTGGAAGTGTAGCTTTGAAGGCAATTAAAACCACTACAGTTTTACCAAGTACACATGAAATACAAAGAACAAAGGTGATACCAAAAGCTGTGTGCCGCATCATGCAGGACCACTCAGAAGGAGCTCCAATGAAAGTTAATGAACATAAAAAACACAGAGTCAGAGAGAAGAGCAACATGAAGCTCAGCTCAGAATTGTTGGCTTTGACAATAGGAGTTGTTCTGTGATGAAAGAAAATAATGCCGGTAATGATGGCCAGACAGGCCCCAGTAACAGACAGTGCAGCCAGGATGACTGACAGGACTTCATCAAAGGACAGAAATTGTATAAGTTTGGGGAAACAAGCATTTCTTTCTGTATTAGGCCAGAATTCATTGGTA
Source organism: Garcialebias charrua (assembly GCA_038048925.1). Lineage (NCBI taxonomy): Eukaryota > Metazoa > Chordata > Actinopteri > Cyprinodontiformes > Rivulidae > Garcialebias > Garcialebias charrua. The sequence continues at coordinate 35,448 of JBBPBX010017191.1, read as the reverse complement.
CATTGAAAGCAATCTGGAGAATCTACAAAAAAAAAAAAAACATAGGATTGTTGGTACGGTAGTAATAAAACTGATCTTCAAATAAATACAAAATTATAGAATATTACCTGTTGTATTACTGATCTCTCCTTCAGGACATGGTATACAATCATAGCAACATTTAGGTTTTCCTTTCTGCAAAACTTTACGTGTTCCTTGAGGACAACTCTGCGAACACACTGACACTGGAACCTGTCACAGAGGCACAGTCAAATTACATTTTATTAGTTTTTACAAAGTTGATGTGACAAAATAATTGCCATGTTCTAACTATATTAAATTGTTGACATTAAATCAATTACTTGTGTGCGACCTTCAACCCAAGATATGTTCCTTTTTATCTGAGACTCATGGCCTTTTGGAATGTGATACATCATAATTTCCTACTGTTATTAACTCAATAACTCCACTCGCACTCATTTGCCAGTTGATCAGCTCATAAAAAGCCACAGGATCCCCATTAGCATCAAACGACACAGGATAACCATTGCGGGTAAAGTTGACTTTTTGTAGTGCAGTAAAAACCTGTAAAACGAAAAAAGAATGAGGAGGAAATTGATGCATATCTGTAATAACATTAACAGTTGCATACATCATTTTCTGACAAAATGTCAAAAATGTACTTTAAAATAACCTGTTTGGACTCCAGTCTGATATTTCTGTCACACTGAGTGGTGAGATTTATTTTGTGGCACAATGTATTGTGAATTGCATGAGCTATTGCATAAACAGCCTTGTACACCATGTTGGAAACTCTTAGTTGAGATGTTTCAGTGTATGGACTTTTGAGTGTTTTTATGTTTTCATTTCCATCACATACTTTCTTTTCTGGATCAGCATCTACAAATACATGAAGACATACAGTACAACAGTTGTTTGATCTGTTAAAGATGATGCACAGTAATAGATTTACTTCTATGTACCGTACTCAGAGCATTACAATTTTACATAACAATCAACAGAAATTTTAACATATTAAACATATGATTCCACTGTGAAAGCGACATCTTTGGCACTTTAATAGGTTAAGGAATGCAGTATTAGTCAATGTTATCATTATTTAGTATTAAATTAACATAAATGTTTCTGATAAATAAAACCTTCTCACTTTTTGTCAGGCTGCAATTAAATGCATCCTCCCAGAACTCAGTCAGGACTGAGGAGGCAGCCACTTCAGTGGAAGAGAGATCCAGCAGGAAATCTTTAAGCCCTGGAATGACAGATCGTTGAATGCCAAATCCGATGGCCCCTGCACAGAAACTAAAGCTCATCAAGAGTGGGTCAGTTATCCAGCCCTCAGTTCCTATCCACTGACGAGGTGCTGTAGGCTCCAGAGCCAGCTCTTGTAACAGGACATTCATATCTCCTGCAGCAACAAAAGCCACAACAACAAGCGCTGTTGACCTGCCAACATAAAGGAATTTATTGGCTTAAATATTTCACACACCTTTTAAATTATATGTAACCCATTTTTAAGACTAGCAAATCTGTACAGTGCAATTGTTTATTGGGCTTTGATTTCAATGTTTTGAGACCAATATATGAATTCAAATTATGAATTAATTACTTTTTCTTTCTTACTGTTTTACTTTTTTTTGTTTCAAGTTTTTAAAATTAAACACACAATAAGATCAGTGATGTAGACACCTCCGGATAACATCAGCTACTTTTTGAATCTTGCTGCGTGGGTCAGTTCGAAAGAAGGATTCAGAGTACTCCACACAGATACCCTCTTTTTGCACTGCATCAAGAAAAGACGCCATTCCATAATTTCCATAATCAGAGTCAGAGCGAACAGCACCTATCCAAGTCCAGCCAAAGTGTTTTACCAGCTTGGCCAGAGCATCAGCCTGGAACTGATCACTGGGAATTGTTCTGAAAAATGTTGGGTACTGCTGCTTATTTGACAGGCAGGCACAAGTGGCAAAATGGCTTACCTAAAAATAATAAAAATAAAATTCTTCATTGTTTTCTAGCATCAACAGATACTCTTTAAACACTAACAATCCAGAAATTTAATTTATTTTACACTAAATGTGATTACTTGAGGAATGTTGAAGGGTCCAATGATCCGTGCCATGCTGATGGATGGCGTAGATCCAGTGTCTCCAACAACAGCCATCACCTTCCCCATTTCTGAACAATTGCTGCCTTTGTAAAACACAGGGTCTTGTCCATTTGATAATTGAAAGGCCACATGTGCTGCCACAAGCCCTGAGGTACAAGTATCATAGATCTGATATCCAAGTTTGATGCCTGGCAGAAGCTCTGCATTGTTGTTTATTTCCTTTATAGCAAAGATCATTGTTCGAGAGAAGCGTAGATCCTGGGCACTAAAGCTGTACAGATTGAAATTAAAAAAATACAGATATTTTTTTTTTGTATTTATTTTTATTTTTTTGCTTTTTAAAGCAATAATACTAAAATATAAATCCTACATAAAATACATACAACACATCTTGTACACAAACTACACTAAACAAGTGAGTCTACAATTTAGAAATGAGCAGCCGATACGTCATAATTAAATAACAGTATCAATTCCCAGGTTTGCCTAAAAATCATTAATGGCATAGAGTGAAAAATCTAATCATTCTTCAAAGGGACTGAATGTGAATTATACTCAACACATTTAAATTTAAAACAAAATAACATCATATACTTAAAATATTTAAAAATAAGATACTCATTTGTTGTTAGAAACACAAAGTAGAAATTATGTTTTCTAATTGTAAAACACAGTTTAAAAAAAAAAATCCAAACATCACTGAATGTAATTTGATTTCCCTCCACTTCCCCATCTTACCTCCCTGTGCATCTTGCAGGTTCAGGTTTAGTGATGTAGTTATTAAGTACCGTTTGTACTTTGAAGTGAATTAAGAAAGTGGCTCCAATAACAAAGTCACCATCCAATAAGAATGCAGGTAATTGAGGGGTACCCTGCAGGGTACATTTTATCATTGACGTCTCTGTATTGACTCCTGCACCAGTCAGATCATCTCTAGACTCATAGCTTTGTTTTAAACTACTCAGAGTTCCAGCTAATACCACAACTTCAATCACACACAACAAACTCACTAATCTCAGCCCAATGAAGAGAGTCCTAACCTCCATTCCTAATGTTAAATTTACCTGGATGTAAGTGAGTTATAACTGATTTATAAACTTCTACTGTATGTCAGTTTCAATACAAGATGCCCACACCAACTGATCGTTTAATTAGTCCATTGGGACATACTGTAATTTATTATGTATGGAAAATCTTGGTTATTTCAAAGTCAACGTTATTGTCAAAACTGCAATATGTACAGGACATACACAGGATTGAAATTGCATTTCTCTCTGTCCCTCGGTGCAACAGTAAACACTTAAACACTAAAACACTGAAACATTTAAAAAGATAAGCATAAAATGAAATAATAAAAGTGTAATACTGTCCTGAGTTTTTGCATAGTAGTTTTTGCATAGTAGTGGTATGAAAGTATGAAAAGTTACACCAACACTAAAACAATAAACAACTGTCCTGAGTTTTTTGCATAGTAGTATAAAAGTGTAAAAAGTATATCTATAAGATAGAATGAAAGTTCTGGCATCGACATTTGTAATAGAGTGACAAAGCAGCATATGAAGTTAATGTACACAGTATATGTATGAGGTAGTTGATATTGGTATAGAGGTAAAGTGGCATATGCAATAAGGCTAGTCAATATATATATCAGCAGTAGTGTAGATATAAAAAGTAGTGTAAATTTAAGCAGTAGTAATAAATGTAAACAGTAGTAATGAATGTAAATAGTGAATGTAAACAGTAGTATGACTATAGGCAGTAATGTAATACAAACATTAGTGCAAATATAAGAAGTAGTGCAAACTGAATGAGCACATGACCGTGAGTTGAGTGAATAATCCGTTTTGATGACACAGAGTCCAGTGTCAAAGTCTTTGTGTTGTGTGGAATGTGTGAACGTTTTTAGTGTTAATGCAGTACAAGTGGGAGAGCAGGTAGAGAGTTAAGCATCCTGACTGCCTGATGAACAGAGTTGTCATTTAGTCTGCTGGTTCCAGCCTGGAGACTTCTCAGTCTCCTCCCTGAAGGCAACAGACTGAAGCAGCTGTGTAGTGGGTGTGTGGGATTACCTGATTTTGTCTCTCTTTGAATTTCCCTCTTAAAACATCAAATATATTAATAATTTATAAAGGTTTTTATGACCTATGATAGTCACACCTTACATACATCTGTCTGTCTTTTACACAAGGACTAGCCTGGTTAAAACCAGACCCTGTCTTTCACTTTGCTTCAGACAAGGGTCTGGACTTTTTCCATAGAGAAACAATTCTTGCTGGAGGCGTTGGCCTCTGCTGAGGAACAAAACCATTGGATATTTTGAACAGGGAAAGCATTCTGCTCCCTCCCCTCAGAGCCACCCCCCGTGCTCTGGTGAACTTGACTGACAACTGCTCCGCCTCCTGCAGCTTTTCTCTCGCTGCGCAAATTCTGTGTTTATATGTTAATAAAACATTTTAATAAAATAAAATAAAACCATGGATCGCTGGTCCAGCTCACCAAAAGACCAGAAAATCTGATGGGACTCGGTCAGCAACGTAAAACCCGAGTTTAATTCTCGTGACAACCTCAGCCATTTCCTCCTTGTTCATTTCACTCAACGGAGGGTGGAGGAGAAGGAGGAGGGAGGAGGGAGCGATTACTTGACTTTTGGGAAAAAAAACAAAAGAAAACTCCAGATAAGGGATTAAGAAGGGGAAATTAATAAATTTGTGTCACATATAAAACAGTCCTGCATCGCTTTGCATCGCTTTGAATGAGAACATGCGAATGCTCGCTGCTGGCTGCGCTGGGACAGGTGGGGGCGTGGGTTAGGGGCCAAAAACTCCGCCCCTTCTGTTCTCTGATTGGTCCGAACAAAATTCTACCGGAGAAATCGTTGTGAATGGGAGAAGTCCCAGACTGTGCAGTGAAGGGAAATGAGAATTGAGCGGAGCTGTGCAGGAAGGCGAGGGCCAGGCTACATAAGGACAAGTTATCACAATATTGTCATAATACAAATGTAATTTATTGAATTATGAAAGTCATCCAAACTATTTTATAAGTGGATGCATTTGATTTATTATGCTAACTTTACTGCATTGTATTATGTGTTATTCTGTTTAATTCAGTTTTAAATGAATCTTCAGCTTGTTATATTTTACACTGTAGTTGTCAACATGCCTTGTGTTTCTGAACTGGCCTCATGAAATTACATACTAATACGAATGAAACAAGGTATTACATGTATTTTTCCACTAGAAAGGTTTTTGACTTGGATGGTGTTATGAAATAAAAAATATATTTGTCTTCGTGTTATCATTTACCTTGAAGGGGTTTTTCACATGGTGTTCAAATGATCAGTCTCTCTTGTAGAAGGAAAAAGATGTAATAAAAAGACACATGATTTGTGAGCATGTACACAGATTTGCCTTGGCGTCTCTCTGTCTGACAGTTTTATGACTTTGAAGATATATGGTTTTGGAGAAGTCTACTGAAAGCCCCTTTCTTATGGTTGCTCAGTCAGAAGGTATGTGTCAGTGCCCTTCCCCCACAGAGGCCTGCGAAGACCAGAGTAAGCTGAAACCCCCCTGAGGGGCTTTCTGGCAGTAAAGGAGAGCAACAGTCTTTAAAGCAGAAACTGCTCTTATTGGTTAAGGCAGGCAACGCCCTACAAAAGAATAAAAGCATGAGTTTTTCCTCCTCCATCAGTCAACGCAAGGAGCCGGCCACGGGGAAAAGCAGCCCATCAAGGTCGTATGCGGGGTCTCCCTTGAAAATGCGCATTTCAATGTCCTTTCTTCCCCCTCTCTCCCTACCTCCTCCCCTTTTCTCTCTTTTCTTCTCACTGTCCACATATTTTAATCAAATATAATGGCTTTTAGAAATAGAACAAATGTATTCTGTGACTTTTAAACTTATGATTATTAAAACTGGTTTGGAACTTTAAAGTGTGCGTCTGTCGTTTTTCAGTGTATCCCTTTTCTATCCAAAGTGAAACCAAACGAGCTCTGGGCGAATAAGGAACAACGCCGACAATTTGGAGGTCCCACCGAGATGGTTCCACGCGGAGAGGAAGGAAGGGAAAGAGCGAGTCCAAAACACTGAATACTGACCGGTCACCTCAACAAAAAGAAAAGGTAAGCAGATTCCTGTTTAAACGAAATCTGTGATTGGAATTTTTATAGGTAAATTTTAACTCAGTGTGTTGGACTCCAGTAAGATAAGGAAATAAGACGAGTAAGTATACGTATACGTAAAGTAAAATAATAATACCCAAGTCCCATGTAAAAACACGCAGTGGTCGCGCCTCCCAAATGCCGACGGTCTTTTGAAACAGAGGGATTCGGGGTTTTAGGATAAACAAATAATTTATCTGCCGCTGTTTCCTGTAACTCTGAGACCAAGTTAAACTGTAAACTTGCTAGGTTAGTGGCTAGCTTAAAACAATGACAATTTAGACTTATTTATAATTTGAGACTAAATAAGTAAAGTGCAGGACTGGGGTGAGAGTTTGAAGGAAACGCGCTGACTTTCGCTGATAAAATAATCCAATAGTTCCAAACCTGGACCAGTTAAAAATAGAAGTAGTCACAGAATACTAAATCTTTTTTTATGTTCTAAAATAGTGGGGTTCCTGACAATGTGAGGAGTCAACACACGATCATACCAATCTTATTTTACACTCAAAAGGTTCTAATTTTTTTATTTTATTGTTGAAGTTTTTCTGGCGTCAGAGTCTCGCGTGAATGTTGGAGTTGGTCTGTTTTTATATGTTGTCTGTCCTGTGGAGTTATAAGGTCAACGTGAGCTGGTCTGTCTTATGTTGTAAGTCCTGTTGAAATATAAGGCTAAATGAGTGTGTGGAAGAGAAGAAAAAAGTTCTGGAGTGTATTCACTGAGTCCTGGTTCCTGTGATAATAAAGATTAATAGCTGTGTGATGTATGCGTGTTTTGATTGTGAGAATAAACAAATACATAAAAACTGAAATGGAGAACAAGAGCATGCTCTTGCTAAATTGGGCTGAAAAAGTTGGATTAAAAAATGTAGAATTAGCTGAAAAAGCTGAAACAGGCTATATACAGAAATTATTAAGTTAAATACCTTTGATACCATCACAACATTTTCTTCTTGCCTCAATAAAAGTACTGTCATACTTGTTATTTATTTAATTGTTCCTATACATATCACTGAAAAATATATATAAATAAACTTGAAAAGAAAAGTTTAATTAAAAGGACTCAGCACTGAGATATGCACAATTCAAAAAAAAGAGGAAAAATAATAACTACTGTATTTTTCAGCCTGTATGACATAGTTCTTAAACTTTTTACAAGCTATCTGAGGATTAAATAATCACCACTATACCGACAGATATACTGTACGAAGCAGATAATGCAGAGGAAACAAACATTGAGACGCTGAGGTTAGAACAAAGTTTTATTTGGTTACAGCAGTTTAATAGAGTAATAAACGTAGTCTTCACCTCCTCAGTACAGTAGTTGGTGCTGGTGCCCTGAAACACAGAATAAAAATTACATTAAAACAGTTTACACTTCTCCATTATAACAGGATTAAATAATTTTCTACAGCGTGTTGCACAATTCGGAAGAAATGGGGGTGAAATGAAAATTAGAACTTTAGCTCTGAACGGGGGTCTGGTTTTAACCAGGCTAGAAGGCCTCAGGACTGTACAGTTTTTTGAATAAACAAATAAAATATTTGCGGACAGTTCGAGACAAATTGATTAGCGCCGAATGAACCTCCACAGTTGGAAGGATTGGCACAACTGGTAGAGCTGCTGCCTCTCAGCGAGAAGGTTGCCGGTTCAAATCCCGGTCCGGGGCCTTTCTGGGTGGAGTTTGCATGTTCTCCCCGTGCATGCGTGGGTTTCCTCCGGGTACTCCGGTTTCCTCCCACAGACCAAAAAACATGCTTGTTAGGCTGATTGGTGACTCTAAATTGACCCTAGGGTGTGAGTGTGAGAGTGGATGGTTGTTTGGTGTGAGTGAGACAGGTCCCTCTTGTAAATGAGTCCCTGTGACTCAACGAGGCTAGCCTGTATAAATAAAGGTTGAATGAATGAATGAAAAAAAGGATTATGACATTCTATCTCAATAATTTTAGGTTATAACACTTAAACAAACGGGAAATTTGAAAATCGCAGTGGGACCTCCCGTTAGCATAGCATAGGCTATCCAACAGCGGTCATTTTATAACTTTGTAACGGTAGACAGCTCACATCGGATTCGCTTAACAAACCTACAGAGTGGCGCGGCGTGTCAAGAAACAATGTCGACTGTAAATAATCCAAATTTTGTTTTTGTAGACGAACTTAGCAGCTAACAGCAAAGCTAACGAGCCATTAGGTCCGACTGGTTCACGGGACGTCGTCCTTGTAATTTGTGTATAGGCTGTGAGGATGTGGAACCAAACGTATCATACTTGTATTTTTCTCATATATAAGAAGCAGAGAAAGTGGATTACCAATTTGGAAGACGTACTTTTGTGAATAGTTCCAGTGAATGTATACGTCTTGTGAGCGTTGACCGGAAAGCAGGATTGCCAGATCTCTAGACCGAAAGAAGCGATCAGCTCCTTCAAAACAAGCACAAATAAGCGACTCAATGTCTGCGAGAAGCAAAAACATGCCCGCCACAAGCGGCAGATCAAATTTGAAAGCGACTCCAGGGAAAAACAAGCCCAATGCCGCTTGAAATAAGCAGACTTGGCAACTATGGACGCAAAAGACAGTCGTTTCGTGTATAGCCTGAGCAGTGTTGCCAGGTGAGAAATGTAGGATTATCGTACACCCATTATAAACAAAATAACAAGTCACTTTATTGTTGAATACTGTAGCGTCTAACAGGCTCTCACAGCTTTGTGGCGTCAGTACTGGGGGGAACCATAGACATTAATACGCATTATTGTCTGGTGGCAACTAATGAGCTCTACAGAAAGTCTTCTGTCACATTTAGAAAAGCACGATTAGCTGGAATTTCAAGACGCCTTCAGGGTTCACAAAAAAAACCCGACAGACAGTTGTGACAGGCTGATGGAAACCGATCACAACTACACGTTCACAGCATGACCAAATTATTGTATTTTTGGCCTTTTTCGGGATTATTGATCGTACATCGTACAGAGGGCCAAATTATCGTACAAATATGATAATTATTGTACAGCTGGCAACACTGAGCCGGAGTATAATGGAGACCCCCTGATGGACGAAAAAAGGTACTGCAGACAGGAGCATAATAATTTCTAGAGAAACCAAAACAGATCGGAGTCACTTTTATTTGTAATTTAATTTAGTCATCCACTTGGGTTATTCGTTCTGAAACATTTAATGAAAGTAAAAGGATGCAGGTACAGATTTTAATAATTGTTTGGAGTCAGATGAATAAAAGAAGAGGACAGATTGGGGTATGAAGAATAATAAATAATGATAATAATAGTAATGAATTCAATTTATAACGCACTTTTCATTAATGAAAATCTCAAAGTGCTAAAGAGGGAGCAGCCCTCACAATCAGGTCTTAAATAAATACACCTTTAATTTTAATCTATTGAGGACATAAATTGAATCTCAATTTATAATAAGTGGAGAATTGCACTTTAAAAATCGACTAAGGGGTGTCAAAGACCCGGCCCGTGGGCCGCATCCAGCCCGCCAGGGGGTTTTAGTCGGCCCGCAGATGAATCTGAATTATAAAAAAAATAAATAATAATAAACGCTATTTTCTTAAAAATCTGCAGTTCCTATGTTGTCCGTTATAGAGGCGCTGTGTTTTAGTGCAGCAGATAGCAAACGGAGGCTCTGCTCATTTTCCCTGTCTTCATGTGCGTAGCAAGCGTTCATCCTGATGTGAAACAGCACAAAAACAAGATTTCAGGGTTGTGAGGGAGTTTGAGAAACGATTTCAGGTCTTTAGAAGAATAGAATATATCTTTATTGACAGGGCACATGATTAAAATTACGCACACAAGATGGGCCGAGTGCACGAAGCCACAGTCGTGTCAGCACCGCCACAAAGGCAAACTCGAGACAGAATTAGCAGTTTTTCTCTCACCATCAGAGCTTCTGATGTGCTGTTGACATGTTGAAATCATTGATTTGCAGTGTGATGTAGAATTGAAGGACAAATTTGCCTCTGTGGGCTTGGAAACATTTTACAAGTATCTCTTACTACTATCCTAAACTGACAGCACTGGCTGCAAAAATGTCCATGTTTGGGACTACCTACCTGTGAGCAAGTTTTCACTAACAAACATTAATAAAACAGCTACGCTCGAAGCTCAATTTATGGGTTCACAGTTGCTTCCTAGATGTGGAAAATGGATTTAAAATTCATTCATTTCTAAATTTTGATGCATTTTTAACATGCAGGAAAGGGTTTTAGCAAAACTTTTTTTTATGTCCAGAGGCCCAGATTTAGCTTTTTAGATTTTTCTACCTGGATTATTGAGCATGCATCAGGGTATTTAACAAAACAGTTTGTTGAATAAATGTTTTAAAACGTGCAATCTCTGATCAGTTTTTTTTATGTGTAATGTACTTAAATGTTAAACTGATTAAAAGTGTAAAAGGACAATTAATTTAATGTTAATATTTTTATAATTTATTTATTCTTTGCACTAATACAAAGAAAAAATGGACTTTTGGAATGAGTATTTTGGTCTGGCCCCCTTGAGATCAGATTAAGCTGTATGCGGCCCCCAGATCAAAATGAGTTTGACACCCCTGGACTAATAGTTATATACCTGGAACAACAGGCCAAAATGAACGAGCCCATATTTTTACTTTGAATAAATGAGCCACTGAGCTTAACAATTTCAAATTGATAACTTAGGAGGGCAGATCTTAGATGGCTCAAGGAATTGGCTAATTATCATAGACTGTATACTAGCAAGGGGGTCTTAGAAAACAGTAAATTATATTTTCTAAAATAAAAGTAGGCTACAGTATTTTTTGGTTTCAGGGTAAATTGATTATTTCACTTTTAGGTAAACTAATGTTTTGGATCTGTTGTGCAGATCAGATTAAAAGATGCCTCTGTCGAAGGATCTATAATAAAGCTTGTTAACAGAAAATTAATTTGATCCTGGTCTGTTAATGATTTTTTAATTTTTTAATTTTTTAAATAGCCTCATTGAACAATGTTGATGGAACGGCAAGAGTGAGTCTTATGAATCCCACCTCATCCTTACAGAACACATAATGGTAAATATGCATTAAGATAGGCCTCTGTCAAAACACATGCAGAATCTGACTTTTGAATCTCAACTACTGTGGTTATTGATCAGATCGGATCAGATTTAATATGAAGGTGTGTCCAGAAACTGACTCACTGTGACTTCACTGAGAACAACAACAACATGGCTGGATTCATATGCAACCCTGCTCAAAGAACTTTCGAGGGGCTTATGCAAAGAACGACTGAAAACAATAAAGGCACCAAAAGGAGGGCAGTGATTTGGACTGTCATCAAAGAACAAAAGACTATCCACAGAAACTTTCAGCCAAGCAGAGGCGAAGACTTTCTCAAAGAACTGTCAAAACATGGTCATCAGACACAAATGGCCCTTCCACTTGGTCTCTTGGACACATAAAACATCTACCTTTCTTCTCTGCATCATGTCAGCCAGCTCTCTACCTTTGCCTGTCATTGTCCCCACATTTAGAGTTGCAACCCTCAGTCCTACATTCTTCACTTTCCTCCTTTCCCTCTGTCTCCTGACACGTTTTCCTCCTCGGCGTCTTCGACTAACAGTAGTACAATTTCCGCCGGCACCCTGTTTGTCAACAGCACCGGTGGCGGACGTTGTTAACCCGGGCCTCGACCGATCCGGTATGGTTTCACTTTGATGAACTCGCATTATGGTTTTGGCAAGTGTTTTACGTCGGATGCCATTCCTGACACAACCCTCACCATTTACCCGGGCTTGGGACCGGCACAAGAGATACACTGGCTTGTGCTCCCTAGTGGCTGGTTTCATTCTCCAAACCATTCCATAATCCAATTCCCTGGATTGAGGTAGACCATTTGGATATTTGAAGGAACTGATCAATGTACTCTAAACAAGGCCACGCTATCTAAAATCATAAATACAAGTAATTAAGATTTTGATCATTTCTTTCAGTCACTGTGTTTGTTTGATTTCTGACCAATCTATTCAAACTTTTTCAAGTTTTTTGTGTGTGTAATAGCCAGTTAGATTCTACCTGGTGGTGCATGTCTCTCCTCCCATGCAGGTGGTGCTGTCAGCACCTTCTGAGTGTACTCACATACCTGGTGGCCAACACAACACCGACCACTTTAGTGTACTGTTAACTGATCAAACCGACCCGTTGTCACCAATGTCCCATGATGAATATTAGATGGAAACAGATAATACCTCATCTGAGGAGGCCTCCCCCACCAAGGTAAAGGAGCCTGCACACGGCAGTGAACACCACACACTGGCTGATGATAGATTTCTTTGCAACTGTGTGCACAAAAGACTGTTTTGTTTTTCTTTCAGCTGCTTCCTTCCACAGGAGTTGTCACAGGGAACAAACCATGGACAACTCAACAGTTGGTGCTTTCACTGACGCAACCTGGGCTCACACCAGCAGGACTATGAGACCACCGTTGACCACCGCAGCCATGTGCACAGTAAAATGTATTATAACTGAATATCTGTAAACAGTTTTGTGTTTGTACACCAGAGAGAAAGACAAAGGAATGAAAGAGGATTTTTCTTTGTTTCTTTGCAAATGTCTAAGCACTGTGCTGCAACTGGTAGAGCTGCTGCCTCAACATGTTGCCCCGGTTCAAATCCCAGCCAGGGACCTTTCTGGGTGGAGTTTGCATGGTGTGCATGCATGTGTGAGTTTTCTAGTTTCCTCCCAGAGTGACAGAGTGAATGGTTGTTTGTCTCTATGTGTCCCTGTGATGGACTGGAGACCTGTCCAGGGTGTCCCCCACCTCTCGCAGAGTGACTGCTGGATATGGGCACCGGTGACCCCCGTGACCCAAAAAGGAAGAAGTGGGTAAAGAAGATGAATGGATGGATTTTGCAGCAGTTGCATTTCATCATCAACTGCAGTGATTTGTATTCAGACAGCATGATGGAAATTTTAGGACTTTTTTTTTTTTTTATGAGACCATCACAATGACAGGAGAGTGGGAAAATCTTGACTTGTTGTTTTTTGAATAATATCCATACCTGCTTTCAACCATCTGTATGAACAGACATTCAGATACATTTTTTTTTTTCATTCAACTTTTATTTAGTCAGGTAAATCTCATTGAGCCTCGTGGACTCATTTACAAGAGCGAACTGCAATTTAAAACTAGATGTTGGAATACACTGAATAAAACACTTTTTTTCACTGTCATATTAAATCTGAATGACCTATTTACTCTTTTAGGTCAGTAAGGATTTTTTTTGTAGTTTTGAAATGCCTAAATAAAGAGAGATAACTTTTTAAAGGATCTTTGTAATATCCGATAATTCTCAATCAGGTCAGACAGTTTCTTTTTAGTAGAAACGTTTCACCCTCACTCCAGAGGGCTTCATCAGTCAGAGTAGTTCCGGCACGCTGTTCCCCCACCAAGTAAACAACTTAATTATCGGATTTGATACCTGGATTATTGAGCATGAACTTTCTGATCTTTTTAATACTTTGTTTAAAGTCACAAGTTTACATCCATGTTCTTAGTATTTGGAAGTATTGTCTTTAAACTGCTTGGCTCAAACATTTTGAGTTTCCTTCATTTTGGATAAATGAAGCTGCTGTCAACAGAAAAAAAATGCATAGGGTTTATTAGATGATGTGTGTCAGATTAATAACCTGATGAATGGCAGGACCCAAGATTTCCCAGCAGAACATACCAGCCTTAAAGCCCCACTGACATGATTTTTTAATTTTCATAAAATTGCTCAAAATATATCTCTTTTATCATTTAAATATGTTCCTTTATGCAAACAAAATGATAAATCACTTTAATTTTGCTTTAAAAGTGATTTTGAACTTCAAGCCGTGTTTAATCATGGGAAATCCGATTACACACGAACGCACCATCTGTGACGTAGTGAGAGGCAGAGCTCTGGGCTTGTCACAGTGCGCGGGTATGAGCAGCTCGACATGAAGGTAAGTCTGATACAGCATCAGACCTAAATTAGATCCTGTTGTTTCTTGTTCCATCACCCAAACTATTTTCTGCTTCCCAAAATGAAGACAAATAGCTCAAATCTTCACATAGATTGATAAATTTGTCGGGTTTTAAATTGTCCGCTATTAAAGAGACCAGAGCCCTCTGCCTCTCACTACGTCACAGATGGTGCGTTCGTGTGTAATCGGATTTCCCATGATTAAACACGGCTTGAAGTTCAAAATCACTTTTAAAGCAAAATTAAAGTGATTTATCATTTTGTTTGCAAAAACGAACATATTTAAATGGTAAAATATATGCATTTTGAGCAATTTTATGAATTGTAAAAAAATCACGTCAGTGGACCTTTAACATCTGGAAAGGAAAAGGGGACTCACACAAATCCACCCTCCCTCATTGCTCTGTGGTTCAGTTCTGATGTGCAATGTGAACACTATGGACGGCGGACCTGAGTCAGCATGAGTCAGGCATTCTTACTGATCTGTGATGACCCAGACCTCCATCAGCTTGACTTGACCATTCACCCACTGGATCACTTGTTTGTTTGTGTGTTTGTTCTATAGGTCTTGAACATTGTAGACAGAAAATATTCCACAAGATCTTCACTTATGGATGCTGCACCATGATGAACCAGATGTCTAGACAAGTGGTTGGAAAATGTTTAGACTTGAACAGAAAACAACAATGATGAAAACCCTTTAACTCCAAACCTTCTTGGTTGAACTACGCAAACATCAGCAGGTTTGAGCTAACACTTTCCAAGAATACAAAACCTGTTTTTACTGCTTTAATGCACTCTTATCATTTTTATTTGAAAGCTGATCAATTTTGTTGCAAATAAAAAAAATGTCAGTAAGGTGATGTGAAATGTGTTAATTTCTGAACAACAATATTTTGGAGGTGACATAATTAATTAGTACTTTTCACTAAGCTTTAGTTGACCTGCCGCCTGTGTCTGTGTGATGAAGGCTGTGTACGTTTAGTGCGTTAGATCCAGTCATACACGAGGAGTTTTACTGCCAGTGTCAACACTCTTCCACATGTGATCAAGTCAGCAGGACACTTGGCAGTGCAGGATTATCAATACTTTCAATTTTATTCAATTCAGTTTATTTATACAGCACCAAGTCACAACAGAAGTCATCTCAGAGCACTGAACAGAAACATTCATATATAAAAAATAATAATTTAACATTATTTATCTGAGGAGCAGACTGCTTTGAGTTTAACTCCATCACAGGCTTGAGCAAGCATGAAGGAGACAGTGGAAAGGAAAAACTCCCACATGAGGAAGAAACCTTTAGCAGAACCAGGCTCAGGACAAGCGTCCATCTACTTCGACCGGCTGGTTTGAGAGTAACAGATACACAATGGCAGGTCAAGAATCACATGTTGAGATAGAAAGTGTATCAAATGAACAATCATATGTATGTATTTGAAACTATTAATTTTAAGAAATGTCATCTATTTGTCCTCCAGTAGTCTATAATGCAGCATAACAAGCCAACCCATATAGGATTTATCAAAAAGTAAAGTCTTCAAACTGGACCATGTGTCAGCCTCACGGACAGAAACTAGAAGTTGGTTCCACAAGAGAGGAGCCTGAGAACTGAAAGATCTTCCTCACATTCTGGTTTTAGAAACTCTAGGAACCACAAGTAAACCTGCAGTCTGAGAGCGAAGTGCTCGGTTAGGAAAATATGGAACAATAAGTTATGTAATAGAAGATGGAGCTAGGTTGTTGAGGGCTTTGTAGGTTAGAAGTAAGATTTTGAATACTCGATACTTTAAGAATTCTTGTCCCTTTTAGATGTTCTTAAACATGAGGGGATGAGATGGTGAGGCAGGGCAGCCGGTTCAAGACCAGAAGGTCTCGGGTTCGATCCCCGGTCACGGCATACCTCGTTGTGTCCCTGGGCAAGACACTTAACCCCGAGTTGCTCCCGGTAGGACTGGATGGCACCTTGCATGGCTACCGCTACCGGTGTATGAATGTGTGTATTAATGGGTGGATGGTTGGTACTGTGAAGCGCTTTGGGGCTCCTCAAAGTGGGCTGGACAGCGCTATAGAAGTAGGCTCCATTTACCATTTACAACATTCATTCACAAACGAGTTTCAATTGTTTAAACTAAACTAAATTTCTGTTTAATTTTGTAATTTAAACAATACTCGCTTTTCTTGTATTTGTTTGTTTCACTGCCTTTGACAGGTGATGGTGCACAATAATGTCTGTGCATGAATGTGTATGTTTGTTACCAAAATATCTTATGAATCACAAGAATTTTGATGATTTTTTTTCAAAATTAACCTTTAAAGTCAACCCAATGCAAGATGTTTGCCACAGTCAACGGACCTTAAAGTAGACTGAGACCACCAAGGTGCTCCACAGAACGCCACAGGAAGTCCTTCCTGCCTGTGGCTATTTACTGTCTATCTTAGATCTTTTAGCATATCATTTAGTGTTAGTTTAGCATATATCTTACATCCTTCTATACCAGGGATGTCAAACTCACTTACAAAATGTGGCCAAAATTAAAAAGTTTTTCAAAGTAAGGGCCAGTTTCAGAATCTACATTAACTTAAGGTAGATACCCAACATCTTTTCTTGGTTGCAGGTTCCTCAAAAAAAGTTTGATTGGTCTCATTTGACGTTCTCTGTTACACTTTTGACATCATACTCAAAGATTACTGAAAAAATTCAAGTAAAAAAAGTATTTTACGTTTAAAATGTATTTTTGAGGGCCAGATAAGATGTCATCGAGGGCCACATTTGGCCCCTGGACCTTGAGTTTGACACATGTGTTCTATACTGATTCTTTTGATATTTTATATTGTAATAATATAGGAGTTATTAGTCAGTTTACTGACTTACCTATAGTTTGGATGCGCAGGTCTGAGCAGATTTTATCTGCACAAACCTTTCACCAATTCGCGAGTTCAACCTTTTTCCGGTATTAAATTGCTTTAAAGTGATTAGCCAAAAATGTAATTTCACGAGAGACTTCAATTTATGTTGGTCCACCAGAAAATAGACCTTTTATTGAAATTATCATAAAAGTACATTAAACATTTATATCAATATTAGCTCTGATCTACTAAACTACGTTGACAAGAATTCAAATTAAAATCAACCTAGCTAACATTGAACGTTCAGACAATGTCCTCTGAACGTTGTCATCAACGTCCTCTGAACGTCTGCAGAAAACGTTCACTGAACGTCCAAATGAAACTCCATAAAACGTTCAGACAACGTCCCCTGAATGTTCAGAAACTGTCCCCTGAACGTTCAGACAACGTCCTCTGAACGTTGTCATCAACGTCCTCTGAACGTATTCATCAACGTCCTCTGAACGTTTGCAGAAAACGTTCACTGAACGTCCAAATGAAACTCCATAAAACGTTCAGAGAACGTCCCCTGAATGTTCAGAAACTGTCCCCTGAATGTTCAGAGAACGTCCCCTGAACGTTCAGACAACGTCCCCTGAACGTTCAGAAACTGTCCCTTCAACGTTCAGACAACACAAACTTTTCAAGTTCCCAATCCACAGTTTTAAATTGAGATTTATTAGTGGAATCATGATGATATGTAGTTGTGCAAAAAACTCTTGGCTATGAATTAATTCTACAGTACTAACATTAAAAATAACAGAGGCGAAACTTATGATAAAAGAATCAGTTTATTACACATAAAGGCATCAGTATCATAATATACAAGACAAATCTGTATATGAATACAAAAAAAATGCATAACTTGCATCAGTAGTAACAAAATAGGTACAAAAATAGGTACAAAAAGAATCTGTACATGCTATGCATATGAAAAGTATAATGCATCTACTTCAAAACTTCATTGAGGCAAACAAAGCTAGGAACCACATTTGACCATCCATTGTGCAGCAGGAAACATAGAAACCGTTGGATAGGTTTACAAATCACTACTTACATTTTTCTTTTATCCTCTTTAACATAAATTAAAGGATTAACAGAACAGCATAACACATAAAATGGAAAAGTCCACCTTTGGTACCTTTAAAAAAACAAAAGCTTTAGAATTACATTGGAGGGAGCTTATCAACTGGTGGCAAAACAAAATGTACCAGTACACAAACAAATCTAAAAGTACACAGCTCACATAGCTTTGGTCTGTACTTAACATTAAAATTATTATTATTATTTTTAAATTAACATGGCTTCATTTTCTTTTGGATTTATAGCTGAACTAGCAACACTGGCAGTAACACAAGAAATATGAAAGCTATATAAAATTACAGTCCCACCACAAATATGTTTAAAAAGTGTGCTGGTCATAATATTTTAAATAAGTTGATTTATTTCAGTAATTCCATTCAAAAAGTGAAACTTTCATTAAACTGATTTCAAGTTTATTTCTTTTAATGCTGATGATTAAAACCAACAATGACAACCCTAAATTTAGTACCTCAGAAAATTAGACTATTTCTTGAGATTAATTTTTTTTTAAATTGTATAAATGTTAGCCAACTGAGAACTATGAACATGAAATGTACATCTTTGAATACTTAGTTGGGGGTCCTTTTGCAAGGACCATGGTAACATGTTCATACTTTTCAGTTGGCCAACATCTATAAAAATCCTTTTTTTATTTTTTTGATCTCAAGTAATGTAATTTTCTGTTACCGGTAATGAATTTGGGCTTTTCATTAGTTGTCAGTTATAATCATCAACATTGAGATTTTTTTTTTTAAATATATCAGTCTGTATGAATGAATATAATATACAAGTTTTACTTTTTGAATGGAATTACTGAAATAAATAAACTTTTTCATATTCTAATTTTATGACCAGCACCTGTATTTGCATCTCTCCCCCCAAAAAATGTGTTCCTCAGTTCTGTGTGAGCCCGTGTCCTCCACTTCTTTGTGGCACATTTTAAATGTCCTGTGTGACCCTATGTCCTCCACCTCCACTTCTTTTGGTGCATTAAATGTCCAGTGTGAAAGCCCCACCTCCACTTCTTTGTGGCACGTTTTAATTGTCCAGTGTGAGCGCATGTCCTCTACCCTTTTTGCATGTTTTAAATGCTCTGCAGCATGAGTCCTTATAAAATCCTCTGTTGCTGCAGAATCCCCATTCATGATTCCATCTGCATTTGCAAAAAAACAAACAAAAACAAAAAAGAGTAATTAGTCATATGCAAAGGCAATCTGGAAAATGCACAGTGCCGCTGGGGTCTCCCCTATAACTGGATTAATAAATAAATAAAAAAACATCCATCCCAGCAAATGTTGATAGGTGGCTTGTTCACGTCAGTATCCAAGGAAGAACAATCTGTTGAGCGATCTGGTTCAAGTTCAGAGTTATGTGCAATGTGAACATCCAATTCAGAGGGAAAATCATAAGAATGATTGGCATGATGGTCTGAATGAATACTGCCATGATCATCATCTGAAAAGGACCCATTTACAGGAATATCGACAGTTTCTGGTTCATTGATGCCATCATCATCATCATGAAGAGTCAGAACTTTCAAGTGATTCACTGTGTTCACTATGCATGGCAATGACTTCATGCTGAAATGCAGGAGAATTTTTAACAAAATCTTGAGAATCATCTTGGTCATCATCTAAACACTTAAATTTCCGCTTGGCAGCAAGATGAGTTTGTCTCCAAAGAGTAGATTTAGGAACAGAATAAATGTTTTTTGCCATTGTCAATGAGAGTTTAACCCTAACCCCAAGCCTCAGTTTCAGTTCCTCCACATAGGACAAACAGGTTTAACAATGTCAATCAAAACAGTTTGTTCACATGCAAATGAGGAACATCAGCCTGACAGTCATTAGGGGCCTTGATGACTCACAGGGTGCTCATGCAATAACAGCATTCTGATGGGGGAGGGACAACAGTTCAAGTCTGTAGTGAAAAAGGTTAAAAAAGTAATAATAATCTTTCCACTTGAACGTCTTCGTTTCTTCACCTTATCCAGTTGAGTGAACTCTTTCTATCTGTACGGTTCAAACCGTTCAGAAGCTTTGTGTTTGCTTTAAACTCTCACCGGTCTCAGAGTTGATGTAGTTCTTGTCAGTTGATCTGTTGAGAGTCGCTGCGTAAGTGACCTCCACAACCTGGACGTGTTTCTCTCTTCCTGTTCGGCAATGTCCACAAGGAGCACTGGAAGAGGGATTCAGGCACCATCATAGGACTCCTAAACCCAAACCTGATGAAACAGAGAGACGGGAATGACAGGGTGAGCTGCGTTCTGTTTTAAAGTTGGTTACAGAACATCTAGAACTGATGCTGAGGAAACAGCTGTTCACTGGAGAAAGTTTTAGCTTTAGAAGCAAAACTCAAATATTTTTAAGGCTAGCTAACTCTGAAATTAAAGTAAAACATCCGAAGTTGCAGTTCAAAAGCCTTAAACCTGTCTTGGTGTAACTTGGAAGCAGCTTATAAATTATAATTAATTCAGAATAATTTAATGAGCAAACACAAACCTTCATTATTCAACTGGGGTTAGGAGCATAAGGCCTCAAGCCCTTACCTTTCTTGTTGGTATCTGCTGACCAGGGGATTTGGATTTGGTTCAAGCATCAAGATCCAGCTGCAGGGCGGTGCTCCTCTGTGTTGAACCAAACAAACTAAAATGGTGGCAATGATGGGAAACCTTCACCACAAGGCATCCTGGGAGAAATCAAAGGGCCAATGAAAGGGCCTCCAACCAACAGTGGGGGTTGTGATTGCCCACCCTCAACTGTCACAGTGTTCAATCAAACCACCAGAACAGGTTTTGCTTCAACAAGGTTTTGCTTCTGGGGGGATAAACAGGAGTTAATGGAAGCCATTTTCTGGCACCAGAGTTTATCTGAGAGAAGTACTGTGGGAGAAAAGAGGGCCCTAAACCCTCTATTAAACATCTAACTAACAGAAGTGTACAATTTTTTATAACAACGCAGAAATAGAGATTTGGTGATAAATAATAACAACCATTAAGTTTGTACTATGCTCTTTAAATTAAATCACACCAAACATGTTTTTTCACATTGAATGTCCAGAGTGAACGTTCAGACAACATTCAGACAACATTAGAAGTGCACTTCAAAACAAAAATAGAGATTTGGTGATAATAATTAATGACCATTAAAGTTTTAAAGATTAAAAAACTAATTAAATAAAATTATGCCACTTGTTTTTTTTTCTCACAGTAAGCAAACATTCAGAAAACGTCAGAAGTGTGCACTTTCATATCAAGACAAAAATAAAGATTTGGTGACAATAACCATAGGTTTTAAATATATATAAAAAACTGATTAAATTATCACAGCAAACATTTGTTTTTCACAGCAATTGATAGTTTACAGTGCCATCAGAAGGGCAAACTTTTTATAACAAGACAAAAATAGAGATCTGGTGACAATAACAACCATGTAATTATGGTTATAGATAAAGAACCCATATGAGTGGGGGTCTCGTACGTGGGCCCATTGCTCTATTGAAGATATAAAGACTGATTAAAGAAGTCACAGCAATTGTCATGTCAAGTGAATGTTCATAGTGAACGTTCAGACAATGTTCAGACAATGTCAGAAGTGCACACTTTTTGTAACAAAACAAAAATAGAGATTTGGTCATAAATTATAACAACCATTAAAGTGTCAAAGATGTAAGAAATAAGTGAATGAAATTACACCAATTTTTTTTTCTTACAGTGAGTGAACGTTCAGCGTTAACGTTCAGGAAACATTCAGGAAACGTTCAGACAACGTTCAGATAATCTTCAGACAATGTTCAGGCAATGTTCAGACAATGTTCAGGCAATGTTCAGGTAATGTCAGAAGTGCACACTTTTTGTAACAAAACAAAAATAGAGATTTGGTCATAAATAATAACCATTAAGTTTCAAAGATGTAAGAACTAATTGAATGAAATTACACCAAAAAAAAAATTCTAACAGTGAGTGAACGTTCAGCGTTAACGTTCAGGCAACGTTCCGACAAGGTTGGGTCCTGAACATTCGACATTCGACCTTTAGACGACGTTCACTGAACGTCATCTGAACATTTGCTTGCTAGCTGGGAAACAGACAGTTAGGAAACTTTTCTGTTGGCACATTTACTTGACAGATTAATAGCTTATGAAAAAGAAGAAATAGGAGGAAGATAAAAGATTGAAAGCTAAGTGAACTGAAGTTGATTATTTTGAAACAAACAGGGTGGCAACCTTTCCCATACAGGTCTCAACTGGGTTTCTCACACGTTCTGAACACAATCAACGCCTCGTTACCTGTTGACGATACGTCTTGGAGATAAGAGTTGAAGTTTGTGGGCACTAACGGACTGTGTTGTCCAGTTCACGTCCAGATGGCTTCTGCGCGTGTGAACTGATTCAGACGAGCAAGAAGCGCACTTCTCCCGGCAGGAACAGAGCCAATCGCACTGACTGATTTTCAAAATAAAACTTCAGAAAACAAATTCTTTCAGAAGATGAGTGAGTGAGTTACAGTAAGCTTTACTGTAACTCCAGCTGAAACGTGGGTCTAATTGACACAAATGACCCGGAGGTTTCCAGCTTTTTCCCAAGGAGAAAAACCAGTTGTTAGGAAGTTCTTCCCTCCGACACTAAAGTCCAAACGGAAGTGGATCTTTATATGGGAGGCGGGGTCTCCCCACCTCCTGAATGGCTTATTGGTTGGTTTAACCAAATAACGGATGGATATTTCATCCCATAGGCAGAAATGTCTCTGACGGACAACAGGAAAACTGTTTACAGAATCGGCCAGATGGCCGCTTGTGAGCACAGAGTTTTGTCTAGCTCGAAGACAAAACAGAAAAGGAAGTGAACAGCTTTTACCCTGACTCATGCCTTAGATTCAGAGCACACTGTAATGTAGAATAAACCAGCAGAAGGTCAAAACTCATGAAAGTAACAGATCATCATTAAAATGACAAAAATATACTGTTGATCAATTTTGAATTAACACACATTAAAGAGAAAGTTCAATCTGATTAATTGGTGTCCATTCATTCAAAATAATTGTAACAAAAATGGTGTCCACTTGTCTCCTTGAGAGCTTCAAGAAGGTGCAACACTAGCCGTGTTTCCATCAAGGTTTCTAGGTGCGCATTTTGAAGTATCGCAGCAGAAAAGCTTAATGGAAACGGCAAAATCCGTATTTACTTTCTCAAGTTCGCCAAAAAGTTTATACGCTCGCTTGAGGTGGTTTTTGGGATGTTCGAAAATGAGCAGATGCGCACAGCGACAGATGGAAACACATTTGCCGACTCGTGCTGCCGAAGCGAACATTCACGTCACGTGACTGATCAGCTGTTTCCGCTCCGGACAACATGTAACATCGCTAAAACTAGTTGGCATGACAGAATAAATACAACTCGACCGATAGCAACACGTACCTGAAATATTCTCTCCTTTTTGACGAGATGTGTGGCCAGGTTCTGTTTTCAACTGCTACTTCCTGTTTACTGTAGACATGCGCAGTGCTGACGTCTGACGTAATGACGCTGACGTCTGACGTAATGACGCTGTGCGTGGCTTGGTAGATGCGCTTCAAGCCAGCAGATGGAAACACTTCTGCTTCGCATTAATTTGTATTTACATATTTGCGAGATTTCAAAAATTAGCTCAAAAATCGAAATGAAAATGGATGGAAACACAGCTACTGAGAGTTTCAGAGAGATGTGGAGAGGCCTACATCCCATACGGACATGAGGGTGCTATATCTCTACAATATTTTAGCTATTTTTGGATGTAACTGTGACCTTGAGTACACAGTTTTGTTCCACCTCATGTACCACATGATGTGAATGACAATAAAGACACTTGAATCAAACTTTTCAACTCAAATCAAATTAATCCTGCACCTCAATAAACGCCTTAATGTTTCTGTCTGCACCTGATCTGTTTTAGACCTTAATTGTTGGTATTTTTATATTCTCTGTTATTTTAATATCTTGTGTGAGTCCTTGTGCATATTCTTGTCTTGTATTGAAACTCTGGCACCACAATTTCTTGCGAGATCAATAAAGTTGTCATCTTTTCTCACAAAGCAAACAAAATAAAATGACTGTAAATCAATCAGGTTTATAAATATTAATCTATAATGTGGTGTGGTTGTACTTGATCCCACTCCCCAATACACATTTTGAGCACTAATGGATGCAGCAAGGTCTTTGTTTAAAATGTTGCCAATAACATTTTGGAATCAACTCTGCTTGTTAGTAAAATATCTCATGAGCCATTTGACAGATTTTAATTAGCACATGTTTATTTGATTTTATTTGGTTTCTATTTGTGAGGCTGTTTTAAAGTTTGTACCTGTTTGACAAAGGTGAACTGATTTTCTTAAAGGCAGGTGAAAGTACAGCTGTGAGTAAATAAACTTTGGGTTATGCATACTCGTATTTTATTTGTCCCCTGTCACGAAGTGAAGCGAGGGAATTGGGAATGTCTTTTGTCCGTCTGTCTGCTGGTCCATCCATGCTTGTTGTGAACATGAAAAGTAGAAAAATAAGTCATGTACAGTACTGACATCCACTTTGTGTGTAGCTACATCTAGGTGTAAGAAAGTTCAATATCAAAAACTGGGTTGCCATGTCAAGCAAAACAGCTGCTGCTATATACTGTATGTATAAATATAAACCTTGTGACCTGGATAACTTGGAAAGTAAACAATGTGCCAACTTCCATTTTGGTGTGTGGCTGCATCTGAGTGTAAGGAAGATCACTATAAAAAATGGGTTGCCATGTCAAAATCAAAGATGGCCACCACCATATGTACTGTACTGTTGATGTGTAAACCAGCCACCCCTATCATTTGAGGAAAGTATTCTTTCTAGCTTTGATAATGCTTAAAAGTGTATTTCCTTAGATAACTGCTGTGGCCTTTGGAGTAGCCAAAGGTTAATCTATAGTAGCCAAGGCCACCACTGGCCACCCCCTAGCTCCACTACAGGTAGTCCTCGAGTTACGAATGATTTACGAACGAGTTACGTTCCCACGGCCGTTCGCATGTCGAAAATCGCCGTAAGTCGGAAAACACACGAGCCGCCACTTATACACGTACAGTACTGTACAGTTACCAAGCACTTTGCCTATCCTAACACAGTACCCTACATAATTATCAAAAAACACATACAGTACATTTGGAGCCATAATGAAGGAAAAAATAGTTAGCATGTCTGTTAGCATGTTAGCTCGTTGCACGTCCGAGCTCTGCAGCTTCCAGCTGCTTCACGCGGTCCAAACTGTTTGTAACTGCATGTTAGCTCCATACATTTGGAGCCATAATGAAGGGGAAAAGATTTAATAACTTACTGGGAGCTGGTGAAGCCGTTTCTCCGTGTTAACATGTTAGCTCCCGGCCGCAGCAGGCATCTCCGCCGCCCACAGAGTTTATCGAGCGTTTCCAGCTTATTTATCCGAGCGAAGCAATCTCTGATCGGACACACGGTCCGTCCGTCCAAAGCCGGCTGTCGAAGCCGGAGCTAACCAAAGCTAACCGAAAATTGCCGAACACTGCCGAAAACTGCGTAATCGGCTTCAAAATAATAATACAGTAAGAATAATAATAATTATTTATTTGTAAAGCCATTTAAATCAACCACAGCTGCAACAAAGTGCTGTACACATAAAATCACGAACATTTAAACACACAAAATAAGATTTTTCACTTTAAATTTTTTTTTTATAAGATGCGTTTGTAACACCGTATCGCCGTAAGTCGAGGACTACCTATATTGGGTGTGGCAGTGGATAAAATGTCCCTGTCCACTCGCAAGGATCCGTCACTCTGCTCTTCCTCGGACAAGCAGAAAAATATAAAAACAGCAAACTGTTCTTATACAAAGTGTAACTGCCCAGATGAATATCAAGTTTCTCCTCGAAAACGTCTTTTATAGCTTTGTGTTTTAGCTGCTCATCTATTTAAATTACAAAACAATATGTTTTCAGTTTGTGACATTTGTACATCATTCTTTGACAGTATCCGTCTAAACTCAGCGTTAGATAGAGTACCGGTGATACTGAGTGAGACGAACGCTGGCCAAATGTTCTTAAGTACTGAATGAATTAAAAAGACATGAAACTGAAAGAAAGAAGGAAGTCTGATACTTCAGCTTCATTACAATGAACATGGCATTGGTCAGGCCCCAAACATCACCTTGTCTGATGTCGGAAGAGAAATACTTTCTTATTGATGAGTGTGGTGGGATAGGATGACAGCGCAGCGTGAAACCAGAGACTGTTCACAGGATAAGGTGGGGGGAGGCAGTGACAGTGGTGGCTGTGGTGGTGTGATTTAGCATTTCAACCTTATCACCTAACAAGACATGCCTGGCTCCAGTGTAGACCAAAGTAGACCCGGTGGAAATGTGAAGAAGGAAGGGAGGAAAAGACTAAACAAAAGGGCAGACACCTCATGACACAAAGAATAACACAAGTGCAACAAAATAAAACTGAGGGAAAAAGTGTGTGTGTGTGTGTGGGGGGGGGGTGGTTCAGAGGGGATATTTCAACACAAAAATGAATAATGCATGGGAAGACAGGTGGCAAAGAGTTGAGGAACAACAGAGAAAAAGAGAAAAAGGAGAGGACCGACCTATGCAGAGAGTGGAGAGAGTAGAAAGAAAAAAGTTTCAAATTAGCGACACTCCTCGAAGAAACGAGGCTGATCATGGCAGAGTTTAAAAGATCGTATAATATAACTAACTAACTTGTAGTCGTTTTAGTCAAACCTGTTGTAAAACTGATAGAAGGATCCTCAAAGTAACAGAACTCACAAAACACAGTTTATTCAGTGACGGTTCATCTTTAAACAACTTGAACTACTTCATGTGACAAACAACCAGAGATGGAAAGTAACGGGTTAAAATTAAGGATTCATTTAGTACGTTCTACGTAATCAACCCAATAAGTAGTTTTACTTTTACGTGAGTATGTTTTATTCCATGTGTTGTTCGTATTTACATTTGAAATTTCACCTGTTACTGAGTGAAAGACATGAATGTTAACGTGTGAAATAAGATTGATAAGAGAGAACATGGCCCCGTAAGACTTGCGGTGTCTGGGATGAGATCTAGTCAAACTGAAGGATGTAAGGTCAAGTTAAAATCCAGGACTTATTATTTATAAATGATAAAATGAAAATATGTTCCTGAATAAATATGTTGTGGGCAAATTTGAAATCAAAACACCAGCATCTGATCAATATTTAAACGTGGAGCACTTTTCAAATGACAGCTAAACTGTTAGCATCACTGTTTGGCTCTTTGATACTCACTGATCTGGAATCAGAACTTATCAGAACACCAGAACTGTTTTTGTTCCCCGTCACAGAGTGAAAGGAGGAAGTTGGAAATCCCCTCCATGCATCTGTCTGTTCGTCTGTCAGTCCATCAGTCCATGCATGTTGTCAGCATGATGACATGCATGTTTATTGCACCATTACAACTGGTCCAAAATGCTGCAACCAGATTTTTAACTAGAAAAGGCAAAAGAGAGCACATTTCTCCAGTTCTGGCCTCCCTGCACTGGCTCCCAGTTTACTTTTATTAATTTTAAAATGTGTCTGTATGTTTTGAAATCTCTGCCCCCTCCTATCTCACTGAACTGCCACAGCCATATGTCCCACAGCGCTCTCTGAGGTCAGCAGACCAGATGATTTTATTGGTTCCAGGAACTCATCTTAAAGGTGCAGTCTGCTGTTTCTGTAGAACGCATCACTTAGAAAAAATTTCAACAGGGAAAGCATTCTGGTCCCTCCCCCTCAGAGCCATATATGGCTATGCTCCCCCTTGCTCTCGCTGAAATTCAGCTCTGCCTTCTTAGCTCCGCCTCCACTGCATGTCCTGTGGCAGCCGCTGCAATGTTCTGTGTTTATATGTTAATAAAACGTTCTAAAAAATAAAATAAAAACATGGAGCGCTGGTCCAGCACACCAGAACACCAGGAAATCTGCAGAGCCTCGCGCAGCCACGTTGAACCCGAGTTTAATTCGCTCGTGACAAATTCATTCATTTCCTCATTTCAGTCATGGAGTCAGCGGAGGAGGAAGCGATCACTTGACTTTTGGCAAAAAAACAAAACAAAAAAACAAAAAAGTCTAGATCAGGGATGAAGAAGGGGAATTTAATACATTTGTGTCACATACAAAACAGTTTTGCATCGCTTTGCAATCCTTTGAACGAGAACCTGCACAGCCACGGGGGCTGGGACAGGCGGGGGGCGTGGGTTAGGGGCGTGAGAAGTGAGAAGCTCTGTTTTTATTGGCTGGTTAACGGCGGGTCACTGTGGCTTTTTAGAAATGCTTTTAGTAACACCTGGAGAAGCAAGCGGACTATAGTTTTTTTCAAAGATTACTTTGTCTAACATCAGTCTGTCAGGAGATAGTGACAGAGTGAAGAAATATGTTAAATATATATTTTTAGAAAACTTACAGACTGCACTACAGAAACTGCAGACTGCACCTTTAAGCTCAGATGCCCTTCTCTGTTGCAGGTCCAACACTGTGGAATGAGTTACTCGTGACTCAGTGAGACCACCTGTATAAAAAAAAGGTAAAAAAGGTAAACATTCAGACCAGTGAAATGACTGAACAGGTCAGAGTGGACCAATGAAACTTCAAATGACCACAAATCAAGCACATCTAAGTTCTTCAGATCAGTTATTTTGTGCTTCATGCACAGACCATCATCATGGAAACACACATAATTGCATGTGATGCATCGGTCAAGTTAAAGTCGATCGAGCTGGCTGTCGAAGAAGGAAATACAGCTGCTGTACGTAAGCTTGGTGTCAGTGATTTGATGGTGAGACGTTGGAGATGGTAACATGAACTGAATCAATGCAAAAAGCAACAAAAGCTCTCAGAGGTAAAAAAAAAAAAAAAAAAGCAGATGGTCCTAACCTGAAAATGTTCTTGAAGACTGAGTGAACACACAGAGAGCAGGTGGCCGAGGTGTTTCCACCTCCACCAAAGTGACAACAAAAGAGACTGAGGACGTGTGAGATGACGTTTTTCTGAGGCTGTTCAATTCTGACACTGAAGAAGACTTCAGTGGTGTTAGTGCACAGGAGGAAGATGAAGATAGCAATCAATGACTTCCTTGTAGGCTACTGTATTTTATTTATTTATTTACCGGCCACGTTACAGGCACTGTTCAGAAAAAAATATTTACTGCACATATTTGTGTATGTTACCGTTACATGTATGTACAGTATTTAATTAAAATCTAAAAAAGCTAAGTCTGGTCCTCTGGACATTCAAAAAACAAAACAAAGCAAAAAAAATTGTAGAAACGTTTCGTCTTTCGTCCGAAAGACTTCCTCAGTCTGAGCTGCTGTATTCAGCTCAGTCTTATAAATAGCACCCTCTCACAGTGGATCAACCAGTTTGCTGATGACAGCTGAAACCAGCTGCTCACATGATCAAGGAGGACCATCAGCCTAACGATGGATCGTTAGCACCCTGATGGTTGTTTGCTATTCACAGAGGGCTGAGTGATACTAGCAATAACAGCATTGTAAGAGGGGGACAGTTGAACCCGGAGGCCTCCACCCCTGTTTAATGATGGACGGTTTCTTTTCACAAAGATGGCCTCCTTTACTCCTCTCTCAAACCATCGTTCCTCTCTATCAAGGATGTGAACATCTTCATCCCTGAAAGAGTGACCGCTGGCCTGGAGATGAGTGTAGACCACAGAGTCCTGACCTGATGATGTTGATCTTCTGTGCTGGGCCATCCTTTTGGCCAGTGGCTGTTTGGTTCCCCCGATATAAGACTGATCACAGCCCTCCTGACACTGAACATCACTCTTTCAGGGATGAAGATGTTCACATCCTTGATAGAGAGGAACAATGGTTTGAGAGAGGCGTAAAGGAGGCCATCTTTGTGAAAAGAAACCGTCCATCATTAAACAGAGGTGGAGGCCTCCGTGTTCAACTGTCTCCCTCTTACAACGCTGTTATTGCTAGTATCACTCAGCCCTCTGTGAATAGCAAACAACCATCAGGGTGCTAACAATCCATCGTTAGGCTGATGGTCCTCCTTGATCATGTGAGCAACTGGTTTCAGGCTGTTATCAGCCAACTGGTCGATCCCCTGTGAGAGGGTGTGTTAGGGTCCTGACTCAGGGACCGTGGAAAGAACACAAGGATGGAGGGCAAGAACAAGCCAAACAAAAAACCGACAGGATGAGGAAGACTAAACACAAGGAGAAAAAAAAACATCAAGAGGTCAGGGAGTGGTCGGGAGGCCGTCCAGCACGACAAGCCAAGACAGGCGGTTGACCAGGAGGCCAACCATCGCCAAGAGCCAGGTCAGGCGGCCGACCGGGAGGCCGTCCATTGCCAGGAGCCAGGTCAGGCGGTCGACCGGGAGGCCGTCCATCACACGGAGCCAGTCCAGGCAGACGTCCGAGAGGCCGTCCAGCACGAGGAGCCTTGGAGACCACAGCAGAAGACACCAAGACCAGGGAAGCTGGGGTCGACAACACTAAGACCAAGGGAGCAGCCAACGGAGAAGACAAGACCCCAGGAGCCGCAGAAGATGAGAAGTCTATATCAGCAGAGTCTCCTACGGTCGGAAAGAAGACATCCGGACAGCAGATGGCGTGGGAAGGACCCTCCAGGGCCCACCCGGAACAGAAGATGGGAGGGACTCCCGCCAGAGAGCCTTCGGCACAGGAAACTTGAAGGGACCCCGCCTGGGGCCCCTCGGCACAGGATACATGGACAAAGCCCATGAGGGATGCCAAAGACGAGGCTGGTACCAAGGAAGCCCGGGGGACTGCAGATGATGACACAAGGTATCGAGGAGGTACCACAGCAGACGACACAGATGAGAACTCAGAAGCCGCAGACGTCGAAGGCGAGACCTCAGGAGCCGCAGGCGTTCAAGAGGAGTCGGTCTCAGCCGCGGGCGTCGAAGAGGAGTCGGTCTCAGCCGCGGGCGTCGAAGAGGAGTCAGTCTCAGCTGCGGGCGTCGAAGAGGAGTCGGTCTCAGCCGCGGGCGTCGAAGAGGAGTCAGTCACTGCCGCGGGCGTCGAAGAGGAGTCGGTCACTGCCACGGGCGTCGAAGAGGAGTCGGTCACTGCCGCGGGCGTCGAGGAGTCGGGCGTCGAGGAGTCGGGCGTCGAGGAGTCGGGCGTCAAAGAGTCGGGCGTCGAGGAGTCGGGCGTCAAGGAGTCGGGCGTCACTGCTGCGGGCGTCACTGCTGTGGGCGTAGAAAGGGTTTGAGTCCCATTTCATCCTCTCCTTCTGCGGCGGCGAGAAGCCTGAGCTGCAGACACCGAGAGTCCTGGAGATGCGGGTTCTGGAAGGCCCACTGCCGCAGGTTCTGGAAGGACCACTGCTGCAGGTTCTGGAAGGACCACTGCTGCAGGTTCTGGACCTCCTGCTGCAGGTTCTTGACCTCCTGCTGCAGGTTCTGGACCTCCTGCTGCAGGTTCTGGGCCTCCTGCTGCAGGTTCTGGGCCTCCTGCTGCAGGTTCTGGACCTCCTGCTGCAGGTTCTGGACCTCCTGCTGCAGGTTCTGGACCTCCTGCTGCAGGTTCTGGACCTCCTGCTGCAGGTTCTGGACCTCCTGCTGCAGGTTCTGGACCTCCTGCTGCAGGTTCTGGACCTCCTGCTGCAGGTTCTGGACCTCCTGCAGCGGGTGCTGGACTACCTGCAGACACTGGGGACCCAAGGGACACAGGAAACACAGGAGATACTGCAGTTTCTGCAATAGATGAGTCTCTAACTGCAAGAAGCTGGAGGCTTGTGGCCACGGGATGATGGTGGATCCAGACCGAACGCGTTTTCAACTGCAGGAGCGTCCGGTTTACATGCAAAGTCAATGGGGGACGCGCCTCCAGCCGCGTCTTGGCGTCGGGCGTCACGCCACGTGCGTGTTGAGCGTGCTGGAAAGCGTTTTCCGTGCACGTGAACCCGCGTCAGCCTCCAAAGCACGCCTCCAACATGCTGAAGATTTCGCCGTTCAAACTTTCAAACGCCGCTCAACTCTACCTGATTGGTTGGGGTGTCAACCAATCAGGGAGAGTCGGGGGAGAAGAGAGGGGGTCAGGGGGAGAGTCCCTATGTGACGCGGAAACCAGTGACGCGGAAACCATTGCGCATGTGACGTATTGTTTGTGGAACACAGAAAAAACCCGCGGAGTCATGGACTATGGAAGAGAAACTCATTGTAGCTGTGTGTTCGCGACAATTCCTTCACAACCAGTCAAGTCTGCACAACAGAGACAGAAATAAAAAGCTCCTCGCCTCGCGGAGTGCATTGATGACTCGGTACACCGGTAAGCTCCTCCCACACACCCCGTAGCAGCAGTTTTCGCAGCAGTTTCGCTTCTGGCTTTTTGGTCTGGACACAAAGTGCGTCCACTTGCATGCGTGAGGAGCTTTTTGGAGGTTGAAAATCGGTTCGGTGTGAATCCACCATGAGAGTTTGGTGCAGCAGGCTTTAGAGCCCTTATCTCACTCAAAAGCCCTTTATAAAAAGGAAGCTGGGCCAGACCAGGTTGAGAAAACACAAGGCTTTCTGCAGAGGAAAGCAAAAGGTTAATACAGTCTGGATTGTCCATGGCAGAGGTCAGCAAACGTAATAAGGTTTGATTTATTGAAGCAAAGTCACTGGTCTGGAGCTGGGACGAGTGGGACCCAGTCTCGCCAAACTGAGCAGGAACAGCTGTACATGTCGGAGGTGTGGGGTCGAGCTTCGTCCTCACCGGAATCCTGGGAGGTGAGGCAATGGGGACCGCGCCCACAGTGACACTGGAGCTGGGCACAGGGGACTCAGTCTCACCGGACTGAGCGGGAACCACTGGACGGACCGGAGGTGTGGTGGACCCTCTCCGGGTCTTGTTTTTGCCCCTCTTGCGACGACGTTGTGAGTGGACCACGGGGGCAAGCCAGAGTTCGTCCTCTGACTCTGCGTCCTCACCCGACGTCCACCCAGAGTAAGTCGGCACGGGAGCTGAGGAAAAACTGGACCTGGACGTTGTGTGGCTACCTTTAGTCCTTCTACATCGTCTCTCCTCCTGCAGCAGGAGAGGTGAAGGCAGAACCTCCACCGCCTGGCTGTGCTCCAGCAGTTCCAGGATGGGTTTGGTACAATAGGTACCACATCTGACCGTGGATCTCCTCATCTTGGAACGGACCTCAAAAAACAGGCAAGCAAAAAACAAAAACAAAAAACTCGGGAGAACCTGTCTGCTGGGCTCAGAAACTGGTCGGTTCATACTGTTAGGGTCCTGACTCAGGGACCGTGGAAAGAACCCATTTGCAGACAGGACTCAGGAGGCAAAGTACAAAAATAAATACTTTAATAATAAAAACAAAAAGGCTGACAATGGCTTGGCATGGTTGCCGAGCAGGAATTATGACGAGACAACGGGCAGACGCTAAAACCGGTAGACCCCCGATGCCGGCTCTTTTTCTGTCTAACGTCCGCTCGCTGGACAACAAAATGGATCTACTTCGTTTGAGAGTGACCACGTCGGAGGAGATGAGAAGGTGCTCCGTGCTCTGCCTAACGGAAACGTGGATCTCTGAGGATACACCAGACTCTGTTTATGAGTTGGATAATAGACTCTTTTTCAGAACGGACCGGTGCACCGAGACTACAGGGAAAACACGAGGCGGCGGTGTTTGTATTTACGTGCACAAAGACTGGTGCACGAACTGTTCCGTGATTAAAAGGCTTTGTTCAGCTGCCGTCGAGTTGATCACAGTAAGATGTAGGCCGCATTACCTTCCTCGCGACCATGCTGTGATTTTAATAACAGCTATTTACATAGCACCCGATGCTAATGCTAATGACGCCCAGGGAGAAATTCATGACTTACTCACCTCGCTGCAGTGTAAATATCCTGAGGGGCTCTTCATTGTTTGCGGAGACGTCAATCACGTAGATCTTCAAATCTCCCTCCCAGCCTTCAATAAGAACGTCTTCACAGCAACGAGAGGTGATAAAACGCTGGACCAAGTCTACACAAATGTAAAGGGGGCGTACACGGCGAAGACACGCCCAGCGCTCGGAGCTTCCGATCACGACTCTCTGATCCTGGCACCAAGACAACTCCCCCCACTCAGGCGCTCCAAGCCGGAACAAAGAGAGATAAGAATCTGGAGTCAAGATAGTTCCCCCATGTTGAGAGACTGTTTTGAGAAGACAAACTGGTCTGTTTTCAGAGAAGCAGCTACTGAAGGAAGTTCAGTGGATATGGAACTCTATGCTTCCTCAGTCCTGGGCTACATCAGTACATGCTCTGAAAATGTATCCATAAGAAAATATGTTAAATCCTACCCGAACCGGAAACCCTGGTTAAATAAAGAAGTTCACGCCTTGCTAGCAGCCAGGGACACTGCATTCAAGTCAGGAGATAAAGAGGAGCTGAGAAAGAGCAGGAATGAACTGAAGGATGGCATTAAGAAGGCCAAGGCCACGTATGCACAGAGGATAGAGGGACAGTTCACCTCACAAGACCCACGGAGCATGTGGAAGATCCACAACTTCTCCTCCTCCACCATCACCCTCAGCACTGGCTCTCCTCAAGGATGTGTGCTGAGCCCTCTTCTGTTCACTCTGCTCACATATGATTGTACAGCCACACATCCAGGCTGTCATATTGTTAAGTTTGCAGATGATACAGCTGTGGTGGGATGCATCACAGATAATGATGAATCCAGCTACAGACAGGAGGTGGAACATCTGGAGAGCTGGTGCAAAGAGAACAACCTTCACATGAATGTGAAGAAGACGAAGGAGATGATTGTGGACTTCAGAAGGAACAAACACACCCACACCCCACTGTATATAGGTGGATCTGCGGTGGAGGTGGTCTCCAGTTACAAGTACCTGGGTGTACACTTGAATGATAACCTCAGCTGGAGCAATAACACCACCAGCCTGATCAAGAAAGGTCATCAGAGACTCTACTTCCTCAGACGGCTGAGACGAGCCGGTCTGAGAAGCTCAGTCCTCACCTCGTTCTACAGGTGTGCAGTGGAGAGCGTCCTGTGCTCCAGCATCAACGTGTGGCATGGAGGCTGCACAGTTGCAGAGAGGAAAGCTCTACAAAGAGTGGTGAAGGCTGCACAGAAGTCTGTGGGAGTCAGTCTCCCCACCATCACAGACATTTACACCTCCAGATGCAGAAAAAGAGCCACCTGCATCATGAAAGACCTCACTCACCCAGCACACTCACTCTTTGCACCA
>JBBPBX010017190.1:10883-27876 GCA_038048925.1 Garcialebias charrua | reverse complement strand
TATATATATATATATTAGCATGTCCAGCTGCATAAGCTTTTGACAACTTTGTGTTGTTGTTTCTCTTTAGGGTGACAATAGGCACATTTATAAAGCTTATTTCTTGTTTTGCTTACCGGTACCAATACATCAAGTGACCACATTGTGGATTACGTGTGAGCAATTTTCCTTTTTTCTTCTTCTTCCCCCCAGAGGACCAATGTGACAAGAAATGGGATCAAAGGATAATAAATTAAAAAGACAAATGGGCATAGTATGCTGCTTTCCCCAATAATACTTATGACATCAGCTGCAAAAATGATGAAAAGAAAAGTTAAAATAACGTTTTCATGCATGACAACACATGGCTAAAATTGTTGTAGATTATTGGATTTTTGGTACAGTACTGTATCAGTACCAGAAGCTCCAAGTGCCTTGACTGGTTCATCTTGGTGTGGAGGAGTGGGTTCTCCTCTGTCTCACCCAGATAACTGAATTTCTCACCGTATCTCTAAGGTAGATTTCAGCTTCCTTGTGTAGAAAACTCATTTTGATCGCTTGTATCCACAATCTTGTTCTTTTGATCACTACCCAGAGTTTGTGACAATAGGTGAGGGTAGGACTGTAGACTGACCAGTAAATGAAGAGCTTCACCTTGCAGCTTAGCTCCCTCTTCAACACAACAGACCAGTGCAACATCTGCAAAACTGCGAAAACTCCATAATCTGTCGATCTCATGCTCCATTCTTCCCTCGCCTGTGAACAAAACCCCGAGATACTTGAACTCCTCCACTTAAGGCTGCACCTCATCCCCAACTTGGAGAGAGCAATCCACCCTTGTCCGACTGAGGATCACGGCCTCAGATTTAAAGGTGCTGATCCTTATCCAAGCTGCTTCACACTTCGCAGTGAACTGCTCCCATAAGAGCTGGAGATTACAGCACAATGACACAAACACTGTCTACAGATAGAAGACATAGAATTCTGAGGTCCCTATAAACCAGACTCCTTCCACCCCCTGGCTGCACAGAGAAAACCTGTCCATAAAAGTAATGAACAGAATCGGTGATGACAGGCAGCCTTGGCGGAGTCCCAACTCTCACCCTGAAGAGGTTCAACTTACTGCCAGGAATGTGAACCAGACTGTCGGACTGTTTGTATAAGGACTGAATGACCCAAAGTAATGGACCCACAATCCCATACTCACAAAGCACTCTGCACAGCATACCCAAAAGAACACGGTCAAATGCCTTCTCCAAGTCTACAAAACACATGTAGGCTGGTTTGGCATACTCCCATGCCTGCAAAGACCCTTGCAAGGGTCAAGTGATTAAAGCAACAAAATGTCCTTGGTGTATTAAACCTAGTGCCTGTGCTCTAACATGTGACGGTTAATTTAGATATGAACTGCTGGCTTAAAAAAAAAGGTAAACTTGGCAACACATTTTTAAAGCCTAATTTGTTTTTGTTTTTTCTAAAAGTGCTAATTCTTCTAAAGTGGTAAAATACA
The DNA here is from genome assembly GCA_038048925.1 of Garcialebias charrua. NCBI lineage: Eukaryota > Metazoa > Chordata > Actinopteri > Cyprinodontiformes > Rivulidae > Garcialebias > Garcialebias charrua. The sequence continues at coordinate 26,387 of JBBPBX010017190.1, read as the reverse complement.
ACATGCACTGTGTTTAAAGGGGTAGTCTGGTCATTTTTGAAGTGATACTCTGACAGTTATGAAGACGTAGTACAGTACTTGTCATACTATGTAGTCATAGAGCACAAAGAAAATGGCAAATGTTTTCATCCAGACTAACCAAACAATGTTTATTTTTTTATTATTATTTTTTTAAAATAAAATAAAATCACTCACACAAGTGACATACTGGGTGGGAAAGAATGCTACATGAGTTAATTTGAAAGCTTTAGAGCCTTGTGTGTCAACTTTTATTTACTTTAATGCCGTTTTCTCACCCAAACGCTGTTGTTCGGCGTATTTTTGTACTATCAGTGCTTAGCATATTCTTAGTTTAGCATATTTCTTAGTTTATATTTCAGATATTGTTACTGTTTTTCTTTTACAATTTATATTTTTGTTGGATGTAACTGGGACCTTGTGTAGACCATTTCATTTCACCACATGTACCACATATGATGTGAATGACAATAAAGAAACCTTGACCTTGAAACAACATTGTTTTACTACATAAATGCATCATACAGAGTGCAAAGGTGTCTGATCACCACATTTGTGCAGTTCAAATGTTTACTCTAGGGATGCACGACATTGGATTTTTTTGCCAAAATCCGATATGCCGATATGTTAAAACTTATTTGGTCGATAACCAATGCCGATACCGATATTTTATATATGTTCCTTTGTCAGAATATAGCCCTCTTATTTAGACTTATTTGCTACTAAAATTGTGCAACAGCTGTAAGAGCTGGTGACATACTGTATATTCAGTAACAGCCATATGATATGCATAGCACTTTAACTCGTATGAAATGAAAAGTGTTAAAAGTTATTTATTACATTAGTCACCTGCAATGCTGTCTCACTTGTGGAGGCTTGTTCTGGGTTCCAAGCTGCAGTGTGGGATCCTCTGCACTTCTGTGCATGAAGGACAGCCTTTGTAAGTTTAAAGTTTTTGTTTATCCATTGTGCTGTAAGACTAATCATGCTAACGAGGCTAACACGACGTCCAAATGTCTGAGGTAAAACTCACCCAACAAGTCGTGCTATCGGCTGTTAGCTTCTCAATGACATAGGAAATAACGGCTTTTAACTCTAACGTTACGTCAAAAAATATCTCCGACTGGGGACAATGTAGCAAGGCTCAACGTCCATAATTCTTTGGAATCCGACATCCTCACCAACGAAAAATAAAACTTCCACACCACCGACATTTTGAATTTTCATCTCTGCTGTGAGATCGGGTAGGCGCACGTGACGTCATTGCGTTACGCTGCCACTGCAACGTCATCACGTTGTGCTTCCGCTGCAGGTAAAAACAGCACCTTTTATATCGGCGAGTTATTTTAGTGGAATGGCCGATGTCCAATACCTGTATTGAACTTTTACGCTACTATTGGTCGATACCATGCCGATACCATGCCGATAATATCGTGCATCCCTAGTTTACTCAACTCCCAGCAGGGGGGGTATGTATGTATTTTGTCATACAGTATATAGTTTTGCCTGTACTGTAATTGGATATAATAAATACACATATTGTATTAATGTGAGCGCTGCAGTGTTTTCAGATTTTGATTTTAAAGCGAGTTTAATCTGCAGCGAGCTGAATAAAGGTGGAGTTTCTGTTGACTGAGCTGCAACAATGAGGACTTTTCCCATCAGTGTGTCTGTCCTGTTCGTGGTGCCTTGTGTGTTAAAGTGTATTTGCAGATTGTTGCCGTCACTATGTACCGGTATTTACTTTTGTCTGGATTTTGTGTCTGTTTCTGTGTGTGGTTGTCATTGTTTTACTGCCTTTTGATATGTTTTTCTGTGTCAATCATTTTGTGCATGTTCATCTGTTGCTGTGCACATCAACCAGCTACACCCTGTTTCCAGCACACACACACACACCCAGTGCCTCCTCTTGTGAACTTGCTGAGTGTTGTGTAACCGTTTATATAAAGACGTATTAAGTGTTTCCTCCTAAAAGGAACATTGGGAACATTGTGGCTCACTTGGGTGGCTTTTTTTTCCCCCTTTTGCCTCGAGGACAGGATGGCTGAGAAATCTTGTGGAGTATTTTATTTTATTTTTCCTTGACCAAACTGTGTACACCGCAAAGATGTTCACATCACGTTTTACTAGACAAAAGTGCAATTTGTTTTGCATTTTTCTCCCCTTTTGAATCCCCCACCACACACACACACTATGTGTGATTACATTTAAAGTGGGAACCCATTGCCCATTATGACTAAACTAACTTGTATGTGTTAACACTGAAGTACGGTAGTACTACATGCCTGCAAGTTTTATGGAATTACTAACAAACCTCTTGAAGGAACAGTCTGCTCAAGCTGGCCTTTTTTTTTTTTTTTTTTACTTCCTAAGATTTTAGGAAGTTAGCCAGTATTTCTACACCCACTGCACACAATGAGTCTGTTTATGCTTCTTTTTATACTTGATAAAAAAAGAGGGTCTGGTTCCAAAACGAGGCACATATCTCTAGTGAGTAATATCCTTGAACAGCTTGTGCAGAACATATGGCAAATATTTTATTTTTGACCACAAAACAGCTGATAGTTACTTTTTTTTGTGTGATTTTAATTGAGTTACTGAACAAGTGCAGATAAAAGCTTACAGATAATCCTGGTTTATTTAAAATTCTTATCCAACAGCTGCAAGTTTATCACCTTTGTAGTTTATATAATTTAAGTTATTGTTCTTAAGCGACTTTGTGGAGTTTTGTTTAAAGAGTTGGATGTGGTTTGTGTTCTCCTATAGGTGCATGTTGTTGCTTGTACCAAAGCCCATTCTAGGTGGTTCTGGAGGTTAGAGGTAATCGGCATCAACAATTTTAACAGCACGATAACAAAGAATGAAGAGCAAGTTGGATATTTAAAAATCACAGCAGATATTCCTAAGTGTTTTGGGTGTAAAACCATTAAATATGCAAGGATTTCGTTTGTGTTTGCTCCAGACAAAAATAAATAAATAAATAAATAAATAAATAAAACTTTAAATTCTGTGATGATAAGTCTGTGCAAAATTACCTGCAAGCACTGACCTCCATTTCAGCTGGATAAAATTTTGATAAAAGTCAATTTTGTTGGCTTAGTTTTGTAAACCCATTTATAACCAGGTAGCTCAGAACCAGAACTTAACAAATACCTTGAATGAGCTTTGGGACTTGTTGTGAATCAAACCACAATGGAAAACAATCCACATTTATTCATTTGAAGCATCCAACATCAGGTCTGGTCATAAGTTCTGTCTTCTGAAAAAGTAAATCAGCCCTTAGCTGCCCTAATTGATTCACTCTTAACTGATCAACCTCTCGTTGAGTCACTTCTGATGTCACAGCTTGGCCACTTCAAAGTCAAAGTCAACTTTATTGTCAGAACTGCAATATGTACAGGACATACACATGATTGAAATTGCGTTTCTCTCAGTCCCTTGGTGCAACAGTAACCATTTAAACACTAAAACACTGAAACATTTAATACACATAAGCATAAGCCAAGATGGTGTAGTGGTTAGGGCGTTTGACTTGGGACCCGAAGGACGCGGGTTCGCGTCCCGGCCACTACACACCTTGGGGGTGTCTATGAGTGCACACCTAATTCTCCAGCTCCCCGAGCGCCCTCTGGCTGCTCACTGCACCACCTGGGGTGGTTGGGTTAAATGCAGAGACGAATTTCGTCTGTGTATGGGAAACATACACAGATGACAGACAAACACATTATTATTATTATTATCATAAAATAGTAAAAGTGTAACACTGTCCTGAGTTTTTGCATAGTAGTATAAAAGTATGAAAATTTACACCAACACTAAAACTAAAACTAAAACACTAAACATTTAATGAACATAAGCATAAAATGAAATAATAAAAGTGTAATACTGTCCTGAGTTTTTGCATAGTAGTATAAAAAAATATAAAAAGTATATCTATAAAATAAACTGAAGGTTCTAGCATTGACATTTGCAAAGAGTGGCAAAGCAGCATATGAGTTAATGTACACAGTATATGTATGAGGTAGTAGTTGATGTTGGTATAGAGGCAAAAGTGGCATATGCAGTAAGGCACATTGGGCATCCTTAAATAAGGCTAGTCAGAGAATACTGTATATGTATCAGCAGTGGTGTAGATATAAAAGTAGTGTAAATGTAAACCGTAGTAATAAATGTAAACCGTAGTAATAAATGTAAACAGTAGTAATAAATGTAAACAGTAGTAATAAATGTAAACATTGAATGTAAACAGTAGTATGTAAACAGTGAATGTAAACCGTAGTATGACTATCAGAGTCAGAGTCAGAGTCAGAGAGAATTTATTGTCATTTGCACCGCATGTAGTACATGTGTTGAAAACGAGATTATGTACACAGGGTCCCAGTTACATCCAACAACAAATGCAAGAGAAATACAATAATAACATCTAGGATTAACTAAGAGAGACATCACATCAGCTAGTAATACACTAAGCCCTAATGTAGTAGAAAAACATCATTATAAACAGCAGCACGAACATGAGCAGATGGTCACAGATGAACGCAGCAACAAGAAACAGATCAGTACAGTATCAGTATGATGTGACCTTTTGCAGTGTTTATTCTTATTATTTATTTATTCATGAGTCTGACAGCCTCAGGGTAGAAGCTGTTTCTCAGTCTAGTGGTTCTACATTTGATGCTCCTCAACCTCCGTCCCGAGGGGAGTGGTGCAAAGAGTGAGTGTGCTGGGTGAGTGAGGTCTTTCATGATGCAGGTGGCTCTTTTTCTGCATCTGGAGGTGTAAATGTCTGTGATGGTGGGGAGACTGACTCCCACAGACTTCTGTGCAGCCTTCACCACTCTCTGCAGAGCTTTTCTCTCTGCAACTGTGCAGCCTCCATGCCACACATTGATACTGGAGCACAGGACGCTCTCCACTGCACACCTGTAGAACGAGGTGAGGACTGGGCTTCTCAGACCGGCTCGTCTCAGCCGTCTGAGGAAGTAGAGTCTCTGATGACCTTTCTTGATCAGGCTGGTGGTGTTATTGCTCCAGCTGAGGTTATCATTCAAGTGTACACCCAGGTATTTGTAGCTGGAGACCACCTCCACCGCAGATCCACCTATATACAGTGGGGTGTGGGTGTGTTTGTTCCTTCTGAAGTCCACAATCATCTCCTTCGTCTTCTTCACATTCATGTGAAGGTTGTTCTCTTTGCACCAGCTCTCCAGATGTTCCACCTCCTGTCTGTAGCTGGATTCATCATTATCTGTGATGCATCCCACCACAGCTGTATCATCTGCAAACTTAACAATATGACAGCCTGGATGTGTGGCTATACAATCATATGTGAGCAGAGTGAACAGAAGAGGGCTCAGCACACATCCCTGAGGAGAGCCAGTGCTGAGGGTGATGGTGGAGGAGGAGAAGTTGTGGATCTTCACGGACTGTGGTCTGTCTGTTAAGAAGTCTAAGACCCAGTTACAAATAGAGGGGCTTAGTCCAAGTGTGGATAGTTTGTCTATCAGAGTTTGGGGGATCATGGTGTTGAAGGCAGATGTGAAGTCCACAAAGAGCAGACGCACGTATGAGTCCTTCTGATCCAGGTGGGTGAGAGCAGTGTGGACCACGGAGGAGATGGCGTCCTCTGTTGATCGGTTCTCACGGTATGCATATTGATGAGGGTCCTCGTTGATGTTGACGGCTGTCTTGATGTGGGACATGACCAGTTTCTCAAAACATTTAGCGACTATCGGGGTGAGAGCCACCGGTCTGTAGTCATTCAGACCAGTCACTGTGGAGCTTTTTGGGACTGGGATGATGGTGGCGGTCTTCAGGCAGGTGGGAACTGACTCCAGTGCAAGTGAGGTGGTGAAGATGTCAGCCAGCACCTCACAGAGCTGGTCCGCACATTCCTTCAGAACTTTCCCTGGGATGTTGTCTGGACCCGTAGCTTTATGAGGGTTGATCCTTCTGAGACTGCCTCTCACTTCTGCTGCGGTCACTTTGAGGTGCTCCTCGTCTGGTGATGAGGTGAGTCTGGTGCTAGTTGGTCTGTTTGGATCATCAAAACGTGCATAAAACTTATTGAGGGCATCAGGCAGGGATGGGTCCCTGGGGCATTGTTTGCTTTTGCCCTTGTAGTCTGTTAAGCATTTGATGCCCTGCCACATGCTCCTTGGATCATGTGAGGTGAACTGTCCCTCGATCCTCTGTGCATACGCGGCTTTGGCCTTCTTTATGCCATCATCCAGTTCTCTCCTGCACTTTCTCAACTCCTCAGTATCTTTAGACTTGAATGCAGTGTCCCTGGCTGCCAGCAGGGTGCGGACATCCTTATTTAGCCAGGGTTTTTGATTGGGGTAAAATTTAACACACTTTCTTATGGATACATTTTCAGCACATGTACTGATGTAACCCAGGACAGAGGAAGCATAAAGCTCCAGGTCAATTGAATTTCCATTCGTAGCTGCCTCTTTGAAGACAGACCAGTTTGTGTTTTCAAAGCAGTCTCTTAGCATGGGGGAACTATCTTGGCGCCACGATGTGATCACTCTTTGTTCTGGCATCGAACGTCGGAGTGGGGGGAGCTGTCTAGGGACCAATAGCAGGGAGCGATGGTCGGAAGCCCCGATCGGTGGGCGTGGCTTCGCCGTGTACGCCCCCTTCACATTCGTGTAGACCTGGTCTAATGTCTTATTTCCTCGTGTTTCTGTGAAAACGTGCTGATTGAAGGTTGGAAGGATGGCACGTAAATCCACGTGATTGAAGTCCCCGGAAACAATGAAAAACCCCTCAGGATATTTACACTGCAGCGAGGTGAGTAACTCATGAATTTCTTCCTGGGCGACTTTAGCATTAGCATCGGGGGGTATGTAAACATTGCTTATTATTATCGCTGAATAGTCGCGGGGAAGATAATGTGGCCGACATCTTATTGTTAAAAGCTCCACAGCAGCTGAGCAGATCCTGCTGATAACGGCACAGTTCGTGCACCAGTCTTTGTTAACGTAAATGCAGACGCCCCCACCTCGCGTTTTCCCCGTAGTCTCGATGCACCGGTCCGTTCTGAAAAATAGTTTATTATCCAACTCGTAAACAGAGTCAGGAGTGTCTTCATTGATCCATGTTTCCGTGAGACAAAGCACCGAACATCTCCTCATCTCCTCCGACGTTGTTACTCTCAGACGAAGCAGGTCCATCTTGTTGTCGAGCGAACGCACATTGGACAGAAATAAAGCCGGCATCGGGGGTTTACCGGTTTTAGCGTCTGCTCGTAGTCTCGTCATGATTCCTGCTCGACAGCCACGCTTTTTCCCTCGAGAGCATCGCTTTCTCTTCTTTCCTCCGCGCATCTGCTTCCAGAAAGATGATCTAAGCAGATCCAATCTTCCGAGCTCTGATTTGAGTTCGTTGCTGATTTCAGCTGTGCCTTGTGGTAAATCCGCTCCAATTCTCAACAGCTCAGTTCGGCTATAATTCACCCGCAAAAAACGCGCAGAGTCAGGTACAAAAACACTATTAAAACTACTAAAAACTGGGGATGTTCTGGAAGCCCATGAAGCTGCTACTGGTCTGAGCGCGGCCATCTTGGAAAGTGGCATAGGCATATAGGCAGTGATGTAATACAGACATTATTATACTTGCGATCAGTTTCATTTCAAAGTGATCAACAGAAACTTTGATGTCCCAGTTCAATTGTCGTTGTAATTCTACATTTTAATTGAAATGAAAAAAATAATAATAATAAAATCGTACAATTGACTGGTTGCATTTGCTGTTCAAAAACTTGGAATTCATCCATCCATTATCTTTACTCATTTCTTCCTTTTTGGGTTGCGGGGTCACTGGTGTCCATGTCAGCCATCACTGTGTGAGAGACAGGGGACACCCTGGACAGGTCGCAAGCCCATCACAGGGCCACATTGAGACAAAGGAGACAATCATTCACTCTCTCACTCACACCTAGGGATAATTTAGCGTTACCAATCAGCCTAACATGCTGAGGCTGAGTCGTTAGAGCAAGAATTGCTCTAAGAATTGCTGCAAGAATTGGAGATTCGATTCCACCAGCAGTCACGTGCTGAAGTGTCCCTGGGCAAGAAACTCATTGCCTCCGATGTGTGTCCCATCAGTGTATGAATGTGATAAAGCACATATTGTAGTGTTAAGCACTTTGAGTATCTTGATAAGATAGAAAAGTGATATATAAGCGGACTGGAGTGTGAACCGTGAAGCTGCAGCTCCGAGTGTTTTTTCAGCCTGCTTCCTTGAAACAAACCACGGGTCGGAGTTCATTTAGCCGTGCTGTGCCTCATCAGAGAAACAGAGAGGGGCGGTGATGTTAATAAATCAGCAGCTTTATCATATCGCTAAAGACACGGTCCTTAGTGGCTAACAAGATGGCTAACACTTTAGCCGTCTTGTTCCACAGCTGAGACTGGGACGTGTCTTTAGCGATATGATAAACTGCTGATTTATTAATGTCGCCACCTCTCACCTTTCCTCTCATAAAGCACAGCATGGCTAAATGAGCTCTGACCCGTGGTTTGTTTCAAGGAAGCAGGCTGAAAAAAAAAACACTCGGAGCTGCAGCTTCACGGTTCAGAGTGGAGGTTTGCGTTACTGCAGCTTCACACAGGCTTACTAATGTGAAGGCAGTGCAGCTGAATGGACTGTACTTATATAGCTCCTTTCTATCTTATCAAGACATTCAAAGCTCTTTACAACACAATCTGTACATTAATTTACCCATTCATGCCCTCTACTAGAGCTCTACAAAGAATAATCAGTGCTTTATCACATTCATACATCGATGGGACACACATCAGAGGCAATGAAGGCTGGTTTATACTTCTTGTCGCACGTCTTTTACCCCCCGTTGAGTGAACCCAGCGATGACGTAATTGCGTGTGTGTCACCGACCGCATTGAGTGTTTATACTTCTAAAAGACGTGGGGATAATCCCTCCCTCTTCCCTCCCACTGCATACGTCACGCGCATTCCCACTGCATGTTTTATCAGGACAAACAGATTTAATATAATGATAGGCTCCATTACCTCGATTTGTGAGTCCGTTATCATGGGCATAGCCAGGATTTTATGAGGGGCGGATTGTTTAAAGGAAACGTGGACCTTAAACTAAGCAACACGCCTCGGTGGCTCACTGGAAACGCGTAGGTTTACCGCTCCAAAGCTTTTCTCGACTCGGGTTCGAATCTCACCTGGTAGAACTTATTTTACGTTTGTCTTTTATTGGATTAAAAAAAGGAGTTTGTGTTAACCACAGGCATATTAACTCCTTTTTTTTTTTTCCAATAAAAGACAAATGTAAAATAAGTTCAACCAGGTGAGATTCGAACCCGAGTCGAGAAAAGCTTTGGAGCGGAAACCCTACGCGTTTCCAGTGAGCCACTGAGGCGTGTTGCTATTTCAAGGTCCATTTTTTCTTATGTCGGCTGTTGTAATGTTTGTAGTTGTCCCCCGGTGTTTAATGTACAGGGGCGGCCGTGGCATAGTGGTAATGGCAGTCGTCCCCCGATCGGAAGGTTGGTGGTTCGAATCCCGGTTCCCCACACCATGTGTCGTTGTGTCCTTGGGCAAGACACTTAACCCCGAGTTGCTCCCGGTAGGACTGGAAAGCACCTTGCATGGTAGTCTGCCGCTACCGGTGTATGAATGTGTGTAGCATTCAATGTGTGTAGCGCTTTGAGATTTTCACTAATGAAAAGCGCGTTATAAATTGAATTCATTATTATTATTATTATTAATGTATGTGTCCAGCCACTGCAAAGACAGGTATAACGGAGGAACTGGATTGGTCCCACCAGGATCCCCGCTCCGGACCGCCTCGGCGAGTTTCTCTTCAAAACTATCCATGTCTGTCAAAGCAAAAACAAAAACCGTATTCTAAAAGAGTAGTGGGTAGCGTGTAGCGGTGTCATACACCATATATGGACATCCAAACAAAAAACGCCCACAAACTTTGAACCAATCACACACTGCGAGCCGCATCGTCGGCGTCTCGCAGTTCTTACTGGGGGCCATGTACAAGACAGCTGTCACCGGGGGATCGCAGCGGGAGTGCAGACGGAAGTTGCGCAACTTTTTTTCCCACTCAATGGGGGGTAAAATACGTGCGACAAGAAGTATAAACCAGCCTTGAGGGGTTCAGTTTCTTGCCCAGGAACACTTCAGAGTCAGAGATTCTTTATTGTCATTCGCACCACGTGTGGTACATGTGATAATATGAGATTATGTACACAGGGTCCCAGTTACATCCAACAATAAAATGTAAAAGAAAAATAGTAATAACATCTAAGATATGAACTAAGAAAAACATCAACTAAAATACACTAAGCACTAATAGCATTAAAAAAAACATTACTTTGAATAGCAGCACGAACATGAGTCTGTGTGAGCAGATGAGCACGAATGAACACGGCAACATGAAACAGATCAGCAGAATGTGACTGCTGGTGGAATCAAACCCCCAACTCTCCCATTGGAGGACGACTGCTCCAACCTCTCAGCCACAGCTGCTCCCAGCTGAAGGGGGCTATTATTTAATCTATGTAAATAAATGTTTAAAAAAAAAAAACTAATATATGTAAATAGTTTATTTTTTAGACATTTATTTTGTAGAGTTACAGCTGTTTGTTAATAAATGTGCCTGTGTGACAATTGGGACAAAGCTTTGCCTCAGAAATATATTTTTGTTATTACTTTAAGAAAAAACATTGAGATATATATTGTATATCGCGATTTATCATAAAAATATTAAGATATTAATGTTGGTCCATATCGACCAGCTCTAGACTGTGTGCACACTGCAGTATCTCCTGTCTGCCCTCACTCACTCTAGTGCCTCTTTGGCTCCAAACTAACTGGGTGGAAAATATGAATGAAAACAACCCCCCACTCCCTTCTTTTTGCCCAAACTCCGCTCCAGGCACACACACACACAACCCATCCTGCTCACTCTCCATTTTTATTTGTTGTCTCCCTCTCCCCGCAGCCTGCATCCCCACCCCTCCTGTTATTACGAGTTTTGTCTCTTTTGTGCAACATTGTTTGCATGTTTTAGAGCAGAGGACTGAGAGAGAGAGGTGGGATTTGGGGATGGGACGTGGGATAGTTTTTGATGTTTTTGTTTTTTTACTGTTTGTGTTGGAAACTGCGGGAGTTTGGAGCAAAGGGAGGGAAGGCAAACAGAGGGATGTGTGTCTTTCTCTGGGTGTATGCACGGTTGTGTGTTTGTGTTAGTATCTATTTAAAAGTGTTTGCCGTTTGATTATGCATGTGTACATGCTCTCTTTTGTGGCGTTGTTTGCCTTTAAATTGATGTTTTTGCACTCTTATGTATATATGTATGTGTGTGGGAGTAGGGTGCATGTGTATGTGTGTGCAGGAGGCTGCAGTGGTTTAAAGCAGAGGTGTTAATAAGTCTGAATCATATCCATGACAACAAGCAGACCAGACTGGCATCTGAACCACAGAGCAAAATGGCAGCTCACTGTTAAGCACAATAATGCTGCCTCCCTGTGTGGGAAACCAAGAATCCTCTTTGCCCCGCGAGTTAAAAGATAAATTCAAAACCCAACCTGTTGGGTTCAAAAATATTATATTTTCTGCTCAAGTTATCGAATATTTATTAAGAGTTAGTTAAACATTTTGTTTCTGATCCATTGTTTCTAGAAAATGTTATCATTAAGGATAAAGTTTACTGTGACAGATGAAACGTCTTAAATCCCCAGATATGTGCAGCTATAGTGCCCCCCCTCCATAACAAATTTCTGTTATATTCCTATGTTTATTATGCTTTGATGATTTGTTCCTTGATGAATAACAGTAGTATGAATCTAGTAGAATTATCAGCTGTTTACTCAGCTCTATGCAGCTTTATGGCAGAATCTCACAGGGCTGTAAGTAGTTAAGGGCATTCATGAGGAAGCCTCCAAAGTGTCTCTAAATGTTTGTCTTGGTTTCCTTGCATGAGTCGCAGAGGCTCACAGCTGTGTAAGGTGTCAAAAGTAATGCTTTGGAAGCAACAAGAGTAAAAAATAAAAACTTATCAGCTGAAATTCACTGCAAGAGTAGTATCTCACTGGACTGCAATTGTAGGAGATTACATGTACTTTGCAACTCAAAATTGTGAGAAAATGGGCAAATATTTAGTTGCAGTCTCATTAAAATCGGAGTATTTTCAAATGAGTGACAAACAAGTCTTACTGCCAAGTACTGTTGCGTTTGTTGCTTGGGTTTTGAACACATTCAATTTGCACAACACATTTTCTTTCACATTACCGGTAGTTGCAGAGTTGTGGCAAGTGTCTCAAAACAGTCTCTAATCCTTCTCGATTGGTTTTCTGTCAATTCTATATTTTGACACCTACTGTAGATAACATTTGTGGCTACAGCCCCAAATGTCCAGGTCTAAACACTAAGCCAGTCATTAAAAAAAAACTAGTCCACATCTGTCTACCGGTATCTTCATTTTAAATGTGTACGTCAGTACATTAAATTATAATCTTGGAGGAGACTCTTGAGGTTAATACAAAGAAAGTCAAGGTGTGTATGATGTGATGAGGAGGCCAGCAAAATAATGTCCACTGCTAAAAACAAAATTTTACAACTAATGCATATGAAAATATGCCACACGTTTCCAAAAAATTGACCTTGCAAATAGCAGCTGTAAATGTTGCCATTTTTCTTACAATTTTGAGTAGACGCCTCCCAACAGTCGCAGCCCTTAGATACTACCGTACCCTTACTGTAAATTTCACCTCATAAGTATTTTTATTTTTTGACACATCATGCAACTGTAAGAAAGGTACAAAGTGAAAATAGTCTTCTGTACATTAGCTGCAAAGCACATGAAATCACACAGGCGTTGATGACTAAAGTTAGGCTGTCACCAAAAACGGAACCATTTGCTTTCAGACCCTAATTAGACGTTCCTTATTGGTATGGCTTGATCAAAATAATTAGTTAAAAAAACAAGGAGATGCAATTTTCAATGCCCTAAGACACATTTAAACCTTACCCCAGCAATTAGCAGCCGTGGGCTCCTTGAAGCAGCACTGCTGCTCTCTGGAAATAAAAATAAATGAGTCTCGTAAAACACTAGAGAGCTGTACAGAGATAGGAAGGTGTCTCTCTTCAGTTCATGATGTAATTAAGAAATAGCAGCTAACAGCGATAGCAGCAGTAAAGCTGACGCCTGAAAGATAAAGAACATTTTCAGACAGAAATGCTTTCAGGATGGCTAGAAAGAAAAGCTAATTAAAAATGCTCTTTTTGACCGTGCAAACGTACCAGTAGATTCATCAGATTGTGCAGTTGTGATATTCTTGTATTCTCACCTCAACTTTAAGCTTCGGAAGCTTGGAAATGAACAACTAGACAAGCAACTATGTTAGAAATCGTACGGTCTTTGCAGTGGGCTGAAAAAATTAACTAAAGGCAAAATTGACAACGGAAAGAACTGCAGAATTGTGCAAAAAGACTACATCTACTAAATTGAGGCGGCCTGTATAAATGTGAAGCACGGGAGAGGATCAGTTATGGTTTGGGCTTGTGTGGTTGCCCCAAAAAATTCAGACTTATGAGCTTTTTGTAGAAAGAAGTGGGCAACTATCTAACTAAAACTAATTACATAAAACATTTCTGAATAGTAATGAATATAATTGGAGACAAAATATTTACTTTGGTTTCATGAATCAGCACCATTTTTAATCAACTAACCTCTCACTGACCGCAAGAACATCATTGTGATGATATTGTGATTGAGATCATAACATTGTGACGTGCAGATGTTTTTTATAGGCTGGCTGTATTTTACTGGACATTCATGAGAACATTTACAAATGGTCATTTAGAGACAAGTCTTTTAATCCCTGGTGCTTGTCTGTTCGTATGCATTTCCCAGAAATGAGCTGTCAGCTATAGAACAGGTTCTATAACAACTTTTTTTGTAGGGGTGCACCGATAAATCGGCCCCGATTTCCTTAATTTATGGAAATCTGAAATCGGCCAATGCTTGCATGAGAAACCGATTTTACAGATTTTTTTTTAGTTTTAACAACAATTGTCTAAACTTCATTTATATTTCAGAGCACTACCTTGTGACCAGTTAAAACAAGTTTGTATTGTTTCTAGAATATTGTTCAAGGGTCTGTTTTTCAACAAAATAAGATTGAAATTTGAAGGCGCATTGTGACCTTACAACATCTAACAGTGTTGCTTATAAAACAAAATCGGTATCGGCCAAAATCGGAATCGGCAGTTCAGACTTTGTAGAAATTGGTGATCGGCCAAAAAACTGCAATCGGTGCACCCCGACTTTTTTGTGTTTCTGCTGAAAGAAAAGTTCCTTGCTGCATCATTTTCTGTTCATTTTAGTCAACAAGCGATAGTAATCTCATTTATGGATAGTATTAACTTCTTTTGTGCAATGAGTTTGTGCATCTCGAAGTTATTATTATTATTATTTATTTATTTTTGCTTTATTGAATGGGTTTATCTGTTCTAGTTTATGAGATTTAGAAAAGAATACTGCTGATAAAAGTGATTATTGTGTGAAGCCCTTTGTGGCTGTTTTGTGCGTCGGCCTGTGTGAGGTATACACTTGCTGATTGCTGTGAAAGAAACGCAGAGGTGAGTCATCTTTTAAAAGGTCACAGTGTAAACGATGTTTGTGTTTCGAGCAGCTGATTGATTTTGCTGACATGAATATGACATGAAGGTGACTCACTTCTCCCAAGGATAACCGTTCGACTGTTTCTGTGTGCGAATTAGAGATGGAACAGCAATATTTATTTCACCTAAATTCAACAAGATGATTCTGCTTAATTGGGCTGGTGTTTTTATCCACATGAACATGACTCGCTTCCCAAAAACAACACTCAGAACTGAGGACGATGTCTGAACACACACACTTTCTCCCACACACACACACATATAATTTTTTTTGTTTTCCCAGTTTCCTCGTCAAACTTTGTCAGTTTTGTTTTTGACGCGAGGCTTCCTCAGTGTTCATGACAATGCAGCAGACAGATAAATGATATGTGGTCGAAGGAAAAAGTAAACAAGCTGCCGGTTTCAAATCTCAGAAGTTGGAAGAGGTTTTTATTTTTTATTTTTTCCTTCCATCTCAGAGTCTGCCAGAACCAGTTTCACTGTCATGTTCAGAGCTTTATAATTATTTCCATGTTGACTCAAACATCGTGTCTCAAAGAGCTGAACAGTTTTTGACCGCATTGAACCCGAAGATCTCAGGATGTTATTATCTCTTATTATTAGTGTATATATATATATATATATATATATATATACTATATATATATATATATATATATATATATATATATATATATATATATATATATATATATATATATATATATATATATATATATATATATATATATATATATATATATATATATATATATATATATATATATATATATATATATATATATATATATATATATATATATATAT
>JBBPBX010017190.1:0-10716 GCA_038048925.1 Garcialebias charrua | reverse complement strand
ATATATATATATACCTATATATATATATATATAATTTATTTTATTTTATTTTATTTTTTTACGAAACTGAGGCTGTCTGAAGAACGAACCCCGTGGAGAAAATCACCCAACTTAAAACCTTCACTAAAGTCACCTGAAACTTTTCGGATCATTATTTTATTTATGATTTTGTTTCACTTTGATGGTGTTTATAGCATAATCTGTGACTTCAGCACGCAACAAAATAATTAATAAAAACTGAAAAAGTAGGATTTCTAAAAGCATTGCCTGACACACTGCAGGTCAGGGTCACAGTTGGGTCTATCCAGTGATGACTGTTTCTTTAAAGGTTGGCTGACATGATTTTTGAACTTTGCATAAATTTGCACAACATAGATATCTTTTATCATTCAACTATGTTCGTTGTTGCAAACAAAATGATAATTTAATGAAAATTTGTTTAAAAAGTGAGTTTAAAATTCACGCTGTGTTTCTTCACGGGACATCCGGGTACTTCTGCTTGCTAATTTTGCGACGTCATCGCAGGAATGTCTCCTAGAACGCCCCTTTTGCATAACAATAGCGCACAATATATAAACCGACAAATTTAGCAATCTAAGTTTAGATTTGAGCGATTTGTCTTCAGTTTGGGAAGCAGAAGTTAGTTCAGGGGGTTGAACAAGAAACAGCAGGTTCTGCCTTACCGTTGGGGTGGAGCGAGGGGGGCTCCGAGGGGGACAGCTTTGTTTGTTTTTGTCCGGTCTTGAATAAGTTTTTCATCTTTTGGGTAAGTGAAAAGGCTCACTTGTTCACTGATGATATTAGAACACCCAAATGTGACCCAACGTAACAGCATCTTTCAAGTTATACAAAAAAAAAAAATAGGCGAACGTGCAGAAAATTAATCCGCGTTCTATACGCAGCCGCAGACTGAAATTCCTGCGATGACGTCACAAAATTAGCAAGCGGAAGTACCCGGATGTCCCGTGAAGAAACACAGCGCAAATTTTAAACTCACTTTTTAAACAAATTTTCATTAAATTGTCATTTTGTTTGCAACAATGAACATAGTTGAATGATAAAAGATATATATGTTGTGCCAATTTATGCAAAGTTCAAAAATCATGTCACACTACCTTTAAACGCCATTAAGTGGTTCATGTAATATTTTGCTAAAATAAACTGGGTTGACTCCCAACGGTTAATGCCAAGGTTTTAAATTAAAATCTTGCTCAATCTGTTGTATTTGTTGACAGTTAATCCTGCTTTTGCACTTAAACGCACATCGTAAAGTGCCACGGTTGCCCCTGGATCCTGGGGTGGGTAACCCTGTTCTGGTTGGATGCTGACCTGATTGAATGCAGATATGAGAGCGTGTTTCAGAGACGGGGAGATTTGTGGAGGTTTTCCAAGGACAAGGTGGTGTTGGCAAAATACACAGTCTGTGTCACGCGCATGCACACGCACACACGCACATACTGTCTGGTGGGAAAACAGGCAAGAAAAAGATGGATTACAGGGAAGAAAAGGGAATAGCCGGTTTTCTCAGCCGTACTGTGACGGTGAGGTATTTCAAGAATGGGAGATTATTTCAGTCACACACACACACAAATCCAGTGTGTACACACAGCGGGACGATTGTTTACGTTTATAAAGACTAGTATGTCTGAACAAACGGTTTAATCTTGTATTCAGAACGACATTTTTATTTAAATTTGCTACAGTTTTCCGTGTTTTTCTTCTATGATGTCATGCTTGGCAGCATTATTGGCACTTTTTAGTCTTTGCCTTGGAACAAACATCAGGCTGTGGTAGTTCGGTGGGTTTGTAATCCTTAGGCTGCAGGTTCAAGCCCAGGTTGCATCAGAAGGGGCATCCGGCATTAAACGAGCCATCGAATCGCTCATGCTAGTTCACTCGTTGTAGCAACCCTGCAGAAGGGAGCAGGTGAAATAAAACCAGAAACGACAGCCTTGGAACAAACTTGTTGCCTTGGTGGTTGTGAAATGATGGAGATAATAATTTTAAAGCATCTTTTCTTGTCTTCAAAATAATTTTGGAACTTATCAGCGGTCACTTTCTTTGCAATTTTTGTAATTTTAATATCTGTATCCTCTTTCTTTCTTCTTATTGCCATCCGTTTATCTTAAAGCTCCTTAATTAGTCATTTGG
Source organism: Garcialebias charrua (assembly GCA_038048925.1). NCBI lineage: Eukaryota > Metazoa > Chordata > Actinopteri > Cyprinodontiformes > Rivulidae > Garcialebias > Garcialebias charrua. The sequence goes on along the minus strand of JBBPBX010017190.1, from coordinate 8,565 downwards.
GTGAAACATTTAGGTGATCATCAGGCTGCAGCGCAGCAGCAAGTTTTATCCCTGCCTGATTGTGACTGATTGTCTCTTCCTTGTAAATAATTTTTCGTACGTGTTGAATTCATGACTGGTTAGTTAAATCAAAGCCCGGCTTGATGTGATTGATCCAACACTTACTGTATGTGCTGAGCTGACTTGCACGGATCAAAACACAGCTCAGTTTGGAACTAAAAAAATCTTTGTACTTGGGTTTCTTATAACAGCGTGGAGGTGATTGGATGAATATATGGTCTGTTGGTGGCCTGTTTTTAATGAATACGTTATTTTAGCTACCTTTTAAATATTGTGACCTGTAAATGTACAATTCAAATATAAACCTGACACGATTACATGCTGATCATGTGCAATCAACCCAACAAAACTATTTAAAACTTCAACTTTTCTTCAAGTGTTGCTTTGCCATGGGACAACACTGTGGTTTTACTGCTTGGCAAAGATCTGTGTAATTCATTTGTGGAAATTAGCAACAATTTTTAGTAAACTTATTTTATTATAATCAACCTGATGGCAAAGTAAAAAAAAATTTGCTTTAAAGATAACACCTGATCAACATTTATCAAAATGGTGGCTGTGCAACTATAAAACAATAATTTAGCTCTCATGTTGCTTAAACTTGATTTTTAATTGTTGTAGCAAATTGGACTCTAGTATCAATTTAAGTTGAACTAAGACATAAGACTTGTAAAGTGGGGCTTCATCCTGTGGTTTGAAAGCCATTTTCTATTGCCTGATTAAAAATAAAATTGGTAAATGTCTTCTAACAAAAAACAATTTATTAAAATAATATAGAATTTCCATGATCGGACGATAAAGTCACACGGAGGCTCATGGATCAACAGGTGTATTTATTAAGTTTACTTGTCGCTGTGAACATTTCACATTTTACATCTTCTGTAAAACAGACTCCCAGACAAATTCAAGAAATATGTTCGTAATAATAAAATTGCTGACAGTGAAATACTTTGGCAGGTTTTTCTTGTGTCCTGCGAAGCTCCTGTCTGTCATTGTTGGCTTTTCGCCTGACTAGAAGCATGGGAGATGGAGAAGCTCAGCGCTGCAGCTTAACTACATCAAATGTACCTTCAATTTTTTTAAATACAATTTGTTACTGATGCATCTTTCAAAAATACGTTGTGCTGGACCAATAAGAGCATTATGTTTAAAGTTAACCACATGTCTGTTGTCGGCGTGACGAAGCTGCCTGCTCTATAAAGTACAGTGGTTGCACAGATCTGATGGATTTCTTATCAAGAAGCTTGAACTCCTTTCTTTTAAAACTATAGTCTCAAATCTGTATCTTTTTTATTTATAATTAACTAATTTATTTTTGACCACAGATACAGTATATTGCTTTCGCAGTTGTACAGAGAGCGTGAATGATCAAAATCATGTTTTAATATTTAAAAAACATCCTGCAGGATCCATGGACCTTACCAAGCTCCGCCCACAGGGCCGCGTGTCATTGGCTAATGCCCACTTCATGTCACAGCGCAGCTACCAGTGGCGTGACCGTCTCACAAACAGAAGCTACAGTAGTAATAAACACATGCGAATTTACCCTGCTGCATGCCCAATAATCCAGGTAGAAAAATCTAAAAAAGCTAAGTCTGGTCCTTTTGGACGGAATGTCCAGAGGACCAGACTTAGCTTTTTTAGACATGCTAATTTACATTGTGAGCTAGCATACGGTGCAGAAAGGTTTTGCATCAGGGCTGGAAAAATGGTCCTCCACTGTCAGTGGGGTATCTGTACAGGAGATGTCAGGTACCCTGACCGTATTTGTGGAAGTAAAATTCACAGTTTTCCTTAACATGAAACTGAATGCCTTGCTTGGATCGAAGCTGGTGCACGACCGCATTTACCGATACAACTTCTACACCTTGAAGCCTGTCTGTTACACAGTCTTACGTTAGCTGAAGAGATCAATATGCAATGTGTACCGTATCTAACACGCATTAAAGATTTCATTCTACCTGAAAAGGCTTTTCACTAAACTGTAAACGTGTTAGCCACGCTAGCACCGAGTACAGTGTATCAGGCCAGGCACACTCAAACATTCGCCAACAACAGAAAGCACTGATTTCAAAAGTAACCCACAAAACCATAAATGCCCAACTTACCCAGCCTTGCAAGAATCAGTGATCCTGTCCACAGCTGTATTAATGCTGAGGGTGTGAGGATCTGCTGTTTTCCTCATCGACCGATAGCAGTTCGCTGTGACGCGCACAGTTGGAGGCATCGCGTGGCTCAAACAACTTGATGTCATCCAAAAAAGTTGATATGAACTTGTTGGTTTCCCTGTCCATTGTCGTGGCTGATATTTTGTTGAAATCCGGCAGAAATGATGCACTAATCGTCTCAAAACTACTCTGCAGCGAGTCAGTCGACGCCATGTTTCCATTGAAACCAAGCTCCTGGGAGGCTTTGTTGGTGAGACACGCAGCCATGTGGGAGTTTAGGGGGCGTTTCTGGGCGGAGCTTGGTAAGGTCCATAAAGCTCCATCTTACTTTATCTTAAACTAATCTGCATGAATATTTTGATTATTGTCAGCTGTACAGGTTATGGTTAGTGGAGACTTTGTTGCCCATTTTCTAACCACATTAAGTATTGCAATTTTATTACTAGGAGTTGTTGATTGAAGGGTTAAGGGAAAAGTGAACCTGTAAAGGTTAAAAAATTATTCTAGCTGGTTTTAGTAAACAAGCTGTCTGCACCTGTAGGGAGTTTTTCTTTAATTTTAATTTTATTTTTTCCAGCCAGGAGATTTACAAATCTTGGTTATCGGTAATTATTTTTTTCTCTCCGTTGAATTCAAAATGAAACGTTTCAAGTCACGTAGCATAAATGAAGGCTAAATGTCAAAATGTCCTTTTAAAAAAAAAGTCTTCCTCATTAAAATATACGCCCTAATCATATTTAGTTCTTTTCTGCCATACTTGCTCTATCCCTATTCCCTCCTTCGTTTTTCCCCCCTCTTTCCGTTTAACCTTGTGTGTTTCCAAGCTCGTTTGGAAAAATTCCCTGTTCTGCGTGAATGATCTGTCAGGAGCTGATGTCTGTTTAAAGTGGACGTGTCCTGTGTGGGCACGGAGTCGGACCGAGAGCTCAGCTCAGCCGCTGTCAGTCTGCCCACACTGGAAATGTCTTATGTAAACACCATCTCCTTCATGCATCAGTGTGAAAAGCTTCTTATTGATGTTTTATGAAAATGAGGAAAGTGAGATTTACAGACTACTGAGAAACATATGGGAGTTGGGAGAGACTGGAAAGCAAACTTGGCCTACCCACTTCTCTCCCGTTTATCCTTTTTCAAATTGAGTAGCTCTTTTTTTTTTGTCTCTTGAAGATAAAATGCAGAGCTGTTTCAGTTTGTGTTCCTTTTTAGTTTAGACTTGTCATACTTTTGCTTTAATTCATTTCCGTCTTGCACAGATGGCAACAAATTTAAAATGTGAAACCAAAATGCTCAGCGTGTGATCCCACAGCCACAGAATAAGAATAAATGTAGCAGGTAAACACTCGGCACCTCAGACAAAAGCAGAGGCTTGTATTTATTTAACTATACTGTACTTACATGGAAGGAGACATTATTTTTTGAAGCAAGCCTTTTTCTTTTAAAGCTCACTGTTTAGAACCATTTTCCTTAGTTTGAAGTGGTTTAGTACTGCATCGGACACTAATACAATCAGTCTACCTAATAGTCTGGCAGCTGTATTTATCATTAGAAGTGAGACTCTTTAGGAAACTCAACCTTCGATTACTATTCAGAATGCTACAATGTGGTTCTAAAAACAATATTGGTGCATTTTGATTACCTGTGATGATCAGGTTCATGACATAAGGTTTTGCAATCTGGAAAGTTTGTTTTGTTTATCTAAAGTGTGTGAAACTGAATTAAGGGAACCAAAATTGACAAAGTGAAAAGTTTATGGTTTATTTTATGTAAACAAGCACTGATTTATATAGGTTTGTCTTTTCTATTCATCAAAGCACAATAATGTATTTTTTTTTAAGTGAAGACCAACAATTGGCATAAATGCTTGTTTAACTCTAAAAAACCCAGTAAAAATAGCAACATGTTTATCACAGCAAATTTATATGCATATCCATCAATCCATTATCGTTTACCCGCTTCTTCCATTTTGGGTCACGGGGGTCGCCGGTGCCCGTGTCCAGAAGTCAATGTTTAAGAGGCGGAGGACACCCTGGACAGGTCCAAGTCCATCACAGAGACACATGGACACATTTGGCAGCACGGTGGCACAACTGGTAGAGCTGCTGCCTCTCAGCGAGCAGGTCCCCGGTTCAAATCCCGGTCCGGGGGCCTTTCTGGGTGGAGTTTGCATGTTCTCTCCGTGCATGCGTGGGTTTTCTCCGGGTGCTCCGGTTTCCTCCCACAGTCCAAAAACATGCATGTTAGGCTGATTGGTAACTCTAAATTGACCCTGGGTGTGAGTGAGACAGGTCCCTCTTGTAAATGAGTCCCTGTGGCTCAACGAGGCTAGCCTGTATAAATAAAGGTTGAATGAATGAATGAAAGAGACACATGGAGACAAACGACCATTCACTCTCTCTCTCTCACACCTAGAGACAATTCAGAGTTACCAATCAGCCTAACGTGCATGTTTTGGTGAGTGGGAGGAAACCGGAGTACTCGGATAAAACCCACACATGCACGGAGAGAACATGCAAACTCCACCCAGAAAGATCCCCGGGTCGGGATTTGATCAGTCTACCTCCTCAAGGAGACGCAACAGCTCTACCAACTGCGCCACTGTGCCATGCTGCCGTAAACACAAATCAAGCATTTCAATGTCATTACTAAAGATAAATCATGTTCTGATAACTTCCAACTATTATTTACAGACATTGTTCAGGGTTCAGTGAATTAAAGTTGAAAAAGATGTGAAAACACACATATTTATATAATAAAACCAAAAATAAAATGGTGAAGACACAAAACAATAGAATAAATACAATAAAAATAGCATTAAAGCAATAAATGTAAAAGCAATACAAATCTTAATAAAATCAAAGTAATCTAGAAGAACACATGTTTGATCGTTTAGAATACTGTATAACTCATAATATTCGATAAAATGGTAACGATGACTGTGGAAATTATAAAATAAAAATAAGCTCTATCTAAAACGTTTTCACTGCAACATGTTACAGGAAACTACGGTTACTCTACTAGAACAAAAAGCAGCATGCAGCTGCTACTCTGCTGAGTCTCTGAAAATGGCAGCACAGATTTACTAAAACAAAATTAACCTTTTTACATTTTAAAATCTATTGAAAATCTTCCATTTCTACTTATACGATGTGTAGCCTCTTAAAATAGATTTAATTTCTAACACTTAAGTTTAAATGTTTCACAGTGATTTTTTTAAAACTCAAATCTGTATATTTTGACCTCAATACTCTTGTTTTTCCAATTTTATCATCAAAATTTGCTAGAAAAACAAGTGCTTTAAAACTTATTGTGTTTTGTAAATTCTGAAAACAAATGAGAAAGTTCATACTCAATAATCCAGGTATCAAATCTGATAAGTCTCAATCTGGTCATCTGGACAGTTTCTTTTAGTCGAAACGTTTCACCCTCAGTCCAGAGGGCTTCCTCAGTCAGAGTTCCAGCACACTGATCTTCCCCCACCAAGCTGCAAACAACTTATGTGGACCAACCAGTTTGCTGGAGCCAAGATGGTTTCTGGGGGCATTCTTTCTTCTAAAAGCAAATGATTTGGTTGTGAAAAAAAAGTGGAAGTTGCATCATTTTTGAGAATAGGTTTGGCATGATCTAATCTGGACATGTGATGATTGTTATCAGATCTTCGTTCTACCAGATCTAAAATTAGGTGAACTAATTGCATCAGTTGTTTGACTAAAGTCTCTCGACGTCTATATTTTTATGATATACTCAAAGACACAACTTCCCTGTTCCAATGTTCTGTTCAGAGGTGTTCTGCAAAAAATACACACCAATAAACCAAAAAGTTATGACCTTTCACTTAATGTTCAGCTGGTTTTGCACCCAACATCCAAGTGAATCCATTGCTATCCTTTCTGTGGTCATAATGCTACGGCTTATCGGTGCACAATTTTGCAGCTCACGCTCCACTTCTCCCTTGAGGCGTGTCACAACTAGCAAGGCAGAGATGCTCCCGCGCGGCGTCGTGTTTGGTTTTCATTGTTTCAGGAATGAGAGCCGCATGTTGTGTAGTTCCTCCTGAATATTTCATGGTACACAAACCATAAAGATCAAAGCTGAAAGAGCTGTCCTGTTGTTATGACTCCGAGGGGTGGGGGGTCTTTAAAATATCCTCCTACTCCTATCGGTTGCATTACATCCTGCTGAATGTAAACACAAGTGATTAGTTTTTAGTTCGTACTTTTATCTTTCTGAGCACATTTTAAGTCTAAATATAAAGAAAAGTTTTAATTTTTTAAAAAACTTTCCCTTAAACTGACTATCATATGTTTTAGGATAAAATGCTTATCATACATATTATGCAGTATTTTATTATTTCTAAGGCATTGAAGGCATTGAAGGAATGCGTATTGCTACTTAACATCATGTTTCGAGTAAACGCAAAGGTGTAGCCATTTTTAGTTAAAAACGTTAACATATTCATAGGCCTGTCGCGATAAACAATAAATCAATTAATAACATGATTAATGAAAATTATCAACCTCGTTTTCATTTACCGGCTTTATCGTTTTGTCGTGTCTCTCTCTCTTTCTACTGAAGACACGGCTCAATTCTGGCGTTCTTCACTGACTCCTCCCTTTACACACCAAACACTTTTTTCTTTTTAAGATCTGTTTTAACCGTCCAAAATCGCGTTTTTGGATTGTTAAAAGCAGCTAAGCTGAGAAGCTAAGCTAACAGGCTGACCTCGGGAATAAACCTCCGTCTTTTCGAGCTCCAAAATTAACGGTTGAAACCCGTGCCGTTGGTAAAAAGATGTCTTTCTCTGCAAAAAGAAGCTGAGAACTTGTTTACTGAATTTCTTATTAAAAGCTTTGTGTGAAAAATGCTATGCTAAGGAGCTCAAATCACCGAGCGTCCGCCATGTCACAATGTCAGCCCATGTCACGTCAAGTGCCCTCCCTCCCATTTTTCTTAGAGACAAGCTATTCAACTATCCATCCTTTGGTTCAAACTGTCTTATACTGCCATCGTGTGGTCAAAAAAGGTTTGACACCCCCAAAAAATCAACAGTTCTTCTAAAATTTGACAATTGATTATTTTTAAATTTCAAGCAATATTATCGTTTATGGCAATGATTTCTGAGACAATTAATCGCCCAGCAAAATTTATTTTTGTAACAAGCCTGCATATGCACGTTTACAATCACATGCAATATTACACTTTAGCTCCTCTAATTTTTGTTAATTTTTTTTAATCTGTAAAACTGAGTTATTGTCGTTTTTGTGTTTACCAATGTTGATTTGACGTGATCAGGTTCGACTCCAAAGGCTAATCAGTTGTAAAATTGTATAATCTCAACATGTCTGATGATTATTTCTGAAAATTTCATCAAACTTCGTTCAGTGGTTCTTGAGATCTTTTCTTAATAGGAGGTTTTAAATGGAACCTGGCCAATATATTGGTAGGGCCGATATTTTTGGCCGATATAGGCATTTGTGAACCTATTGTATCGTTGATAACTGTCCCATTATGCACAGATTTTGGGAGATGGCTCAGCGTGAGGGCCGTGCTAGCTTTTTATTTGGCGCATCTGTATTGCGCCACTCATATGTGTCAGTGCTGGCAGTTGTTGACCTGCGGGGGTCGGCAGTGTGCTCAGTTATGTTGACAGGAAGGGGCGCCCGCCCTGCTTGTATAATAGTAGGGGAAACACTGGTAAGTTTATTTTAACTGATCTGTAAAGTAAAATAAAATAAATCAACAATACGAAATTCTCTTCAATCCTCCAATCCGCTTGTCATTAGCCATGTGCCTCTCAAATTAGCAAGCTAACGTTTAGATCACCTAGCATAGGCTATTGTCTTGTAAAACTTCAACCAGAACAAAAGGTCAACCGTAGAGGTAAAATACATCTGTGTTAGTAACGTTATCTTTGTTGTCCTCAATGAAATGCATCGTTAGTCTGAAATCTTTCTCTGCAAAAAAAAAAAAAACGCTGTTGCATTTAGTAATAATTAGGCCTTCACCATATGCAAATGACTGTTTAAACAGGGAAGGGCGTTTGTTTAGTTATATTTTTGTAACACACTTTATAACTTTATGGTAAATGGTGGAGGATAGAAAATGTGAACACACGTTAGGAAGACTGTTTCAAGGCTTCAAGCTTTAAAAGTAGCGGTTTTCTTAGATTCTTGAAGATGGACAAAGCTACAAAAATTTCAGCAAATATATCGGTTATCAGCATTTGCCTTCCCCTCCCAAATTTGCTATCGGCGATAGCCAAAATGTCCATATCGATCGGGCTCTAGTTTTAAGCAAATATCTTTAAGCAAATGCGTAGGACAAGAGCTTGTGTTGTGAA
>JBBPBX010017189.1:6867-47155 GCA_038048925.1 Garcialebias charrua | reverse complement strand
TATATATAATAAAAATACACTTAGTAAAGTTAATGATAAGCTTGTCTAAAGAGATGTGTTTTCAGAGCAGTCTTGAATAGATATTTTAATGTTTATTATTGTTTGAAGTATACCCTATAGGTTTGTCCTTCTGACTGAACCAGATAAGACCTGGGCTCAGAGCACATTTCCTTGATGGTTCCCATGCGGTCATGACCCTTTTGTGTTTGTAGCCTGACAACTTGTCCATTCTCCAGTGGCTGAAGAGGTCGGCTCGTCCTGTCATAGTACGTCTTCTGTGCCAATCTTTTGTGGAGGAGTTGAGCACTGATGCCCTCAGGATCACACGTGTCCGGTGCCAGCAGTTCCTTTGGGAGAGGAAGTGTGGTACGTGTTTGTCTCGACATGAGTCGTTGTGCCGGAGATCCCAGTGTGGTATCACGAGGTACATTCCTTAAGTTCAGCAGGCTGAGAAAAATGTCAGTTTTGTCTCTGTAAGACTTTTCCATGAGGCTTTTGGCACTGCGAACAGCTCTCTCAGCTAGTCCATTGGACTGAGGGTACTCGGGGCTGCTCTTGACCAAAGTGAAGTCCCACTGTTTGGCAAAGTCTTTAAAGCGTTGGCTTGTAAACTGCCTGCCATTGTCTGATATAAGAGTGTGAGGTGCTCCATGGACTGCAAAATGACGTTTCAGCTTCCCAATGGCTGTAGCAGATGTGAGATCACGAAGCAGGTCAATCTCGAACCAGCCAGAGTATGAGTCGACGAGTACCAAGTAATGTTTGCCATGCCACTCAAAGATGTCGGTGGCCACTATGGACCAGGGTAGCTCTGGAATGGGGTGCAGCTGCAGTGGCTCCTTCTGTTGATGCGGTTTAGTACTATTACATGCCGAGCATGTCTGTACTACCTCGTCAATGTCTCTTGTCATTGTGGGCCAGAACACTATGTCTCTTGCCCTGCGCTTGGTGGCCTCAGCACCTGGGTGTCCTCTGTGAAGTATGTCCACATACGTTTTCTGTAATGAGAGGGGAATTACAGTTCTCTGCCCCTTCATTACAACGCCCTCGACAACAGTGAGTTCATCCCTAAAGGGAAAGTACGGATGTGCTACATTTGGAAGAGAACGCAGTTTGACGGGCCATCCATGTTTGATGATGCCGGTGAGTGACTGGAGAGTTGGGTCTGTAGCTGTGTGCTCTTTTAATTCCTCCAAACGAGCCGAAGATATGTAACTCACAGACATCACGTCAAAATCATCCACTTCATTTGCATGTTGGGTGGTGCAGCTCCTCGGCGCTCTTGATAGTGTGTCGGCCAGGTGCATTTGTTTGCCGCTCTTGTATACAAGGTTAATGTTGTATTTCTGCGAAAGATACTGATATTGTTATTGATTTTAAATGTTTTATTATTTGTTTTATTGTCCGTTTTATTGTCATTTAATTCTGTTGCTCCTTGTAGCACTTTGAGATTTTCATTAATGAAAAGTGCGTTATAAATTGAATTCATTATTATTATTATTATTATTATTATTTCTGCAGCCTCATCACCATCCTTTGCAGCCTGGCAGGTGCTGCATGGATGGGCTTTTTTATTATTGTCACAAGAGGCTGATGATCAGTTTCAACGGTTATCTGTTTGCCATAGATGTAGTCGTGGAATTTTGAGCATGCAAAAACAACAGCCAGCAGCTCTTTTTCGATTTGGGCATACCTTGTTTCAGTGTCTGTCAGGGTACGTGAAGCATAGGCTACTGGTTTGCCTTCCTGCATGCACGCTGCACCAAGTCCATATTGTGAAGCATCACAGGTGAGTGTAACGTGTTTGTGAACGTTGTAATAAGAGAGTACTGGAGGGTTGGACATGTGTCCCTTCAATGTCTCGAAAGCACGCTGCTGTGGTTCGTTCCATAACCACTCTGTGTCTTTGTGCGTGAGTTGCCGGAGTGGAGCAGAGATTTCACTGTAGGCTGGTATAAATTTTCCCAGGTAGTTGACCATGCCGAGAAACCTTTGTAAGGCTGAAATGTCCGTTGGCACTGGAATGTCACTTATTGCCTTTGTTTTTGATGGGTCAGCCTTTAAACCTTGAGCAGTAAACACGTGACCAACATAGCTGACTTGGTTCAGTCTGAACTTGCATTTAAGAGAGTTGAGTTTTAGGTTTACCATTCTAGCACGGTCGAGTACTTTTCGTAGGTTGGCATCGTGCTCGTCAACGTCCTTGCCACCAATGAGTATGTCGTCCACGATGATGGCGCAGGGGTATCCAGCAAAAATCTGTTCCATGGTGCGCTGGAATACCTCACTCGCAGAGCAGATCCCAAACGGCATGCGTAGAAATCTGTAGCGACCAAAACAGGTGCTGAAAGTGGTGAGCAGGGATGACCTGCGGTCCAGTGAAATCTGCCAGAAAGAGTTCTTAGCATCCAGAACTGAAAATACAGTAGCATTAGACATCTGTGATGCAACGTCATCTACTGTACGCATTGGGTGATGTGGTCTTTTCAGAGCAGTGTTGAGGTCTTTGGGGTTGATGCATATTCTGATCTCTTGTTTGTCTTTCTTGTTGGTGGCAACCATGGACGACACCCAATCAGTTGGATCAGATACTGGTGTGATTACACCTAATTCTTGCATCCTGTCTAATTCAGCTTTGACTCTGTCTTTCATAGCTACTGGGATGCGGTGAGCAGGACGGATTACTGGCCTCACCTCTGGGTCAAGAGTCATTGAGTATGTAACTGGGAGCTTGCCCAACTCATTTGAGAACAGTTCACTATATTCACGTCTAATTTGCTGTGTGAAGTCCTCAGGTGTGTTGACACTGAGCTGATGAACCTGTGTGCTAAGTGTTACAAGTCCCATTTCCAGTGAAGCATTTAGTCCAAGAAGTGGTAATACATTCTCATGGATAATGAAGAAGGGTACAGTATACTGTTTGCTCCCTAGGTGGCAGCATAGGTTAACACATCCAGCAGTTTTAATCTTACTACCACCATATGCAACAAGGTTGGTGGGTTTGCTGCAGGGCTTTATTTGTTCATTTTGTCTCACTTGTTGGAAAGTCCCTGCTGAGAGGACATTGCATTTAGCGCCTGTGTCCACCTTCATTTCAATTGAAGTGTCATTAATTGTTATTGTAGCAAAACCCTCATCCTTTTCATGTGTTTGGGTGACAGCTGAGTCAACAGGTATGTCCAGAGCAATACCATTAACATAGTAACTTTCATTGTCACTTGCTTCTGTGCTGTCAGTGTCTACGTGGTGGACAGACTTCCTTTGTCCCTGCCTGTCAAACTGTGGCCTGTCAAACTGTGACCTGGACCTGCAACATTTTCTGAAGTGGTTCATCTTTTTACAACCATTGCACTGCTGTCCAAAAGCAGGGCATTTGTGTCTTTGTACCCCATGACTGCCACCACAGTTACTGCAGTTGGTTATAAACTGTGTGGTGTTATTGTTCATTTTGCTGTGAAACCTGTTCTTTTCAGCAGCTCCTCTGCTGATACTCGTAGCATGAACAGCATCAACTGTTGTGACAGGGTTGTGTGGCGACATTAGCGTTTTATTATGCTCCTCAGTCATTTCATGGATGTGACATATTGAAATGGCCTTGGCCAGCGTCAGATCACAATCACGTAACAGCACTTTCCTGAGGTGGTCGTTATCAATGCCACAGACTAGCCTGTCTCTGATAAGTTCCTCACAAAGTCCTCCAAACTTGCAATTCTTGGCTTTTATTTTCAAATCACTGACATATGATTCGATAGACTCACCAGCCCGTTGGTTACGTGTGTTGAATTTGTGTCTTTCCATGGTGATGTTTGTTTGGGGGTTGCACAGTTCACGAAATTTTCTTTTGAGGCAAATAGGGTCCTCCCTGGATTCCGCGGGAACCAGGACACGTCCTTCTTCCCCATCTACACCGGGCTCCCGTATCTCAGCTGCATACACGAACGAGCGTTCACGTTCAATAGCCTCAGGTCCGGCGAGATTTAGAAGAATGTAGGCTTGAGTGCGCGCTGGTTTGTCCGAGTGCGCTGCTGCGATGAAAATGTCGTATTCCTGCTCGAACACACGCCAAGCCTCCGCCACGTTGCCATCAAAGACTAGAGAGTCGGGCCGTCTGAAGCCTTCCGCCATGATGATGTGAAGAAGCACGATGGTTCCACACGATGTACTCACAACGCGAGGTAATCCACAAAATGGCTGGAGTCCACAACTTCTGACACCATGTTGTGTGTTGTGATAATAAGCACTCGAGTTGAAGTAGATGACAACTTGTTTAATAACTGATAACGCTGTTATAATACAGAGCAGTAACGGGTCCGAACCTGCCTCGTGCCCAAGCGTTAACCCAACAGCCAGGTGCGCATGCGCAGCCCCGGAACTCCCCAGAACTACGGCAGCTGTGAAGGCTCAATATTACTGTGTGCACAGTCAATATTCTACAAGTAACATACATAAATACGTACGGTAAATGTTTTTTGTCTGAACTCCTGTAAAATGGCTGATTTAACAAAGAAAATACAGTAGCCTACCAGGAAACGACACTGATCACTATGTTCTTCTTCCTCCTGTGCACTAAACGACACTGATCACTATGTTCTTCTTCCTCCTGTGCACTAAAACCACCAAAGTCGTCTTCTTCAGTGTCAGAACTGAACAGCCTCAGAAAAACGTCATCACGCACGTCCTCCGTCTCTTTTTTGTTGTTGAAAAATAATACAGTAGCCTACCAGGAAGTCACTCATTGTTATCTTCATATTCCTCCTGCTGCAAGCTTGTGCTGCACGGAGCAGCAGTTGCTCTTTGCATGCAGGGGATTCCCCATTCACATGCTTTGTGCATGGGAGGATTCCCCCCTCCCTGTTCTCCCCTCCTCATTTCATTGGTCCACTGTGACCTGTTCAGTAATTTAATTTAATTTTTTTACCATTATGTATACTGGTAGTCTCATTGAGTCATGAGGACCCACCCCCCAAGAGAGATGTGTATTTGGCAGCTATGTGAGCACTTGGGTGTGACGAGGCTAAATGTTTTGATGGCATGAAGCTCGTTAGCCTGTTAAATAAAAATCCATAAATTAGCAGCGGTGTTCAAAACCTGTGGAAAAAATAGCAACTTATAGACTGGAAATTACGGTAATTGGTATTTAATTTGTTTGTTTTGTTTAACTTTGTCTCACTGTTTCTGCTGAAGCATGGAAGATTCTTCAACGTTTGTGAAACATTGTTCTGTCAAACGCTACCTGTCTACTCAATGAAGTTGCATCTTTTCTGTACTTTCTCTTCTTTCAGGGTTTCTGGAGAAAAATCGAGACAGCCTCCACACAGACATCATCCAGCTCGTCCACTCGTCCAAGAACAAATTCATCAAGCAGATCTTCCAGGCGGATGTTGCCATGGTAAGACCCGCAAACACGACATGTTTACATTTTTCCACACTTCCTTTTTATGTCTTGTTCTGCTGTTTAAGGTCATCCGGTAATAATTTCACTGGTGACGTTTACCTTCTCCAGCTGTTCTCCTCCGACTTCTTTTCTCTCTGCTGTTTGTTTTGTTTTTTCCCATTTTTACATTTAACATCAGTTTCTGTGTGGCTATCACCAGCTCAGCACCCCCACTGCCAAGGTAAAAATCAACACCCTGTGGTGTGTGTGTTTGCTTCAACTTTACCTAAAGTTCAGCAACGTGACTGGCAGCATTTCTGTTTCCCCAAGTTCCGCTTCTTACTCCACAGCAGTAGTTTGTTGTTGCAGAAACCAAAGTGAATAGAAAGAAGAAACATAAACTAAATGTAGCCGTTAGTTTAAGAGAAATTACAGGATTTCTCCTTTTAAAACAAACTGATTAGTTAGATTTGATCTTGTACCCCGTGTTTGTGTGCATTAATTTTAAAATGTGCACCCTGGTTTGTACTTTGTATATTAATACATTTATTTAAGTGTGGGTTCTGATTAGGGATGGGGCCGATCCGATCCAGTATCAGTATCGGATTTTCCGATCCAACCTGCCGATATTTCCGATCCGGCTTCAAAGAGCGCTTGTGTTCCATCACAATCTGTGACTGCTGTCTTAACATTGTGTGAGTTAAACCCAATGAAGACACTCTGGGCCTCACAACAGGAAACACCCAAACTTTAATAGCACACAAGAGGCAGGTCTATATCACAGACGTCCTTCTCACTCATGGTGCAGCTGGAAAACTGAAAAACGGCTAAGTATTATGGGAAAGACAACACAGTCCACTCCCCTTAACCACTACGGGAGTGGATTTTGTTGTCTTTCCCATAATGCTTAGCGGTATTTTAGTTTTCCAGCTGCACCATGAGTGAGAAGGACAACTGAAAAACCGCTAAGCATTATGGGAAAGACAACACAGTCCACTCCCCTTAACCACTACGGGAGTGGATTTTGTTGTCTTTCCCATAATGCTTAGCGGTATTTTAGTTTTCCAGCTGCACCATGAGTGAGAAGGACGTCTGTGATATAGACCTGCCTCTTGTGTGCTGTTAAAGTTTGGGTTTCCTGTTTTGAGGCCCAGAGTGTCTTCATTGGGTTTAACTCACACAATGTTAAGACAGTAGTCGCAGTTCAAAAATTTCATTATTACAGCCTCATATACCTGAACTGTATCGGACCGGAAAGTATCGGTATCGGTCGATACACAGATTTAAGTATCGGATCGGAAGTAAGAAATGTGGATCGGTGCATCCCTAGTTCTGATGACCTGGTTTTCTTCCACATACTGAGAAAAATAATCGTTTTTATTAAATATGTGATCAGAGAGCTGAATCCTAAATGTTCACATAATATTTAAGCTTTTTTGGACACATTGTTATAATTTACGATTAATATTACAGTATTTGTTGGTGTGTTGAATTTATTTAATTGTGTTTTTTACTTAGTCTAAACATTTGGTTTTGTGGTGGATATGTACTGAACATGTGCTGTGCACGGTGTGGGTTTTATTTCAGGGTGTTGAGACAAGGAAGCGTTCTCCCACTCTGAGCAGCCAATTCAAACGTTCCCTGGAGATGCTGATGAGGACGCTCAGCGTGTGTCAGCCATTCTTTGTCCGCTGCATAAAACCCAACGAGCTCAAAAAACCCATGGTCAGTGTCTCCGAGTCAGAAACTGACCTCTGCTGGACATAAACGGACTCTGTGTTTATCCTGAAAGAAAGAAAAAAAAACATTCAAAACTATTGATATTTCTATTTTTGTATCTGAGCTAAACAAAGAAAAAGAGTTTTTCTTACTGGTTCACGAGCTAAAGTATGATAAATTACACGCCTTGTATTTTTTTTACTGCATTAAAAGTTATGTAAAAAAAAAAATGCTTATGATCTGAGGTGAAAATAATAAACTTGTGCAGGAAAGATGCTGAACAGCTAACAGACCAAACAAAACTTTTGACATATTTTTAGTTTAAAAGTACCAACGCTGAGTCTCGTGTTTCTGTGCTCTTCTCAGTTGTTTGACAGAGAGCTGTGTATTCGTCAGCTGCGTTACTCGGGCATGATGGAGACCATCCGGATCAGGAGAGCAGGTTATCCCATCAGATACAGCTTTGCTGAGTTTGTGGATCGTTATCGAGTACTGATGCCCGGCATCAAACCGGCGCACATACAGGTCAGCCTCACCGCTTTGCTTTTATGTATTTGTACACGCTCGACAGATTGTGTTATGATACAGCCGAGTCGTCTGTCCGTCAGCAGTTTTCTTTTCAGCTCGACTCCTCACACTTTTAGAGTTTTATGAAACTTAGTGAGAAATATTCTGATTCATGCTCAATAATCCAGGTAGAAAAATCCAACAAAGTTAAGTCAGGTCCTCTGGACCGTTTCTTTTTGTTGAAAGACAGCTCCTCGGACTGATGAAGTCTAATGACTATATATAAGACTGAGTTTGTTGTGGCTCCTCGGACTGATGAAGTCTTTTGGATGAAAGACGAAACATTTCAACAAAAAGAAACCGTCCAGAGGACCTGACTTAACGTTGTTGGATTGGTGGGAAATATTCTAGAATTGCACCGCTCAAGGTAGCTGCAGGTTGGAATGGCTCTGTTGTATTAATTCTGGGATATTGTTTTGGAGGATGTAGATTCATCTTTTTTCTGGATGTGGATCTTTTTTTTTTTGGATGATTGCTTTGCTCTGGTATCAGATGCTGTGCAGCTGGAAGGATTTTTACTGAAACCGTTTGACTTTTGGACATTTGTTATGATGCGTAACCATGGCAACAATTATTTTTATTTTTTTTTACAACCGAGAGCAGCTAATTAACATCTCTAAAGCTCAAATAATACCTCAGCTGCAGCCCCAAATCCCAAATGAGTTGAGGAGAAGGTGCCGTGGACGCATCCCCGTCTACCTGGCGGAGGTGTATGAGTACCTGACTGCCGAGATCTTGCAGCTGGTGGAAAACGCGGCGTGTGACTACAAGAAGACCAGGATCATCCCATGACACCTACAGCGGGCTGTCCACAATGACAAGCTGCTGGGAGGAGAAACCATCACACAGGGAGGAGTTCTGCCCAAGATTCACACCAAGTCCAAGTAGACAGATCAACATCTGCAGTTTCTTCAGATCTGCTCCAAGATAGATAAGAGATCCTTCCTGCCCACAGCCTTCAGCATCTTGAGCTACAACAACATTTAATTTCCCTTTGAGATTAATAAAGTATTTTTGAATTGAATTGATGATGATGCACATATCAGCACTTTGTGCTGCACTCTGTCTAACTGGAGTTATGACCCTTTGCTATGATATAACAGATGTCTGATTTATTAATTACATGGTGAAAACTCTTTAATAAAAACTTCTTTAAATGTAAGTAGACTTGAGGCAAAACAAAAATTCCCCTTTGGAAAAAAACATATTGCTCTGCCTTGCAGCACTTGTTTCATATCAGACTATTTAACTTTTATGAAGGACTTCCTTAAAGATTTGATGACGTTGTAACTTAAGGTTTCCACAAAGCTGAAAAACTTTATTTAATGTGTAATGCCTTTATTATCGTGTGAGTCGTCACTTTGACTGAGTTGTTTGGGTCCAGGCGGACCTGCGGGGGACCTGTCAGCAGATTGTCTCGGCCCGGCTGGGTAAACGTGAAGACTGGCAGATAGGAAAAACTAAGATTTTCCTGAAGGTTGGTTATTTTATGTAGCAGGTCCCTGCTCCCACAGAGAAAACACAATCAGACTGATTCAGTTACTTACAGAGGCAACACCTAATAAAAGTTGTCCTGTTTATAATATAAAACAAATGATAAGTCTCACTGTGCCTTTGTGTTGTTGCCTGTCAGGACCACCACGACATGCAGCTGGAGATCGAGCGGGACGAGGGCATCACGGACAAGGTCATCCTCATCCAGAAGGCCGTGCGTGGACTGAGAGCGAGGCAAGCAGCTTCTCAAGTGCACTCCTTAAACACGTTCAGAGATGCTGCACAGCCTGAAAATATATTTTATCTGCAGTTTTTCTGAATTTTGAACACCCTTTGGGCTTTTACTTTGAAGTTTGTGTTAAAAATCTAAAGGTTTTTCAGAGTCGAGTCAAAGGAAACTTTAAAGATGTGCTTCAAGCAGCTTATTTACACAAGTTATTGACAAAGTTGAGCTGGAACCTGAGAAGCCTTAAACTACCAGCTGAGAAATATCAACACCACAAATCAATCATATCGTGTCAATTTTAAAGTCCTATTCATAACTAAAGCGGCCGTGGTGTAGTGGTAATGGCAGTCGACCCCTGATCGGAAGGTTGGAGGTTCGAATCCCGCATCCGCCCACCATGTGTCGTTGTGTCCCTGGGCAAGACACTTAACCCCGAGTTGCTCCCGGTAGGTCTGGATGGCGCCTTGCAAGGCAGGCTACCACTACCGGTGTATGAATGTCTGAATGAATGGGTGGATGGCTGGTATTGTAAAGCGCTTTGGGGCTCCTCACAGGGGGCTAGAAAGCGCTATATAAATAAGCTCCATTTACCATTTACCATTTAAAGGCTGTATTATAGCTAGGGATGAGGCCGATCCGATCCAGTATCGGTATCTGTATCCAATACCAGCATAATTTAAGTATTGAGTATCGGATCCAACCTGCCGATATTTCCGATCCAGCTTCAAAATGAACTTGTGTTCCACCATATTCTTCAATTGAGACTATTCATTTTAACAATGTGTGAGCTAAACCCAATGAAGACACTCTGGGCCTCACAACAGGGAACACACAACCTTACATAGCATACAAGAGGCAGGTCTATACCACACAACCTTCTCACTCATGGTGCAGCTGAAAAAAAAAAACTCTAAGCATTATGGGAAAGACAACACAGTCCACTCCCCTTAACCACTATGGGAGTAGATTTTGTTGTCTTTCCCATAATGCTTAGCGGTATGTTAGGTTTCCAGCTGCACCTAAAGCTGGAAAACTAAAAAAACGCTAAGCATTATGGGAAAGACAACACAATCCACTCCCCTTAACCACTATGGGAGTGGATTTTGTTGTCTTTCCCATAATGCTTAGCGGTTTTTTAGTTTTCCAGCTGCACCATGAGTGAGAAGGTTGTGTGTGGTATAGACCTGCCTCTTGTGTGCTGTTAAAGTTTGTGAGTTTCTTGGTGTAAGGCCCAGAGTCTTCATTGGGTTTAACTTACACATTGTTAAAATGAATAGTCTCAGTTCAAAAAATTTATTATACAGACTCATACACTTGAATAGTATCGGATCGGAAAAGTATCGGTATCGGTCGATACCCAGTTTTAAGTATCGGTATTGGATCAGAAGTAAGAAATGTGGATCGGTGCATCCCTAATTATAACTGTTCTATTAAATATGTAAGAAAAGTAGTCTACGCCATGTTATGTCTGTTTTATTTCAGATTGAAATAGTGGAGGAATCTTTAATATCTGAATGTGTATTTGAAACTCACTGTTCACCTTAAAAAATAGTTTTTAGATTATAATTTTTTGGTTTGAAATCAAATTTCCGTTTGTTTTTCAGGACAAACTTCCTCAGACTAAGACGTGCCGTGATTTTTATTCAGAAGCTCTGGAGAGGTTATCGAAGCAGGAAAAACTACCAGATTGTGAGTCAAACAAGTCTTAAACTTAGCTTCTAACGTCTTCGATCTAATTTATTTATTCACACCATGTGAAAGACGTTATCTTGAAAATCAGTAAATGTACAAAATTCTATTTGAAACCAATGACTGACTTTTGGAAAATGTTTTTCTCTTTCAGATGAAGTCCGGTTTCATTCGCCTGCAGGCGGTCTGCAAGTCAAGGAAGTACTACAAAAGCTACCGGATCACCCGCCACCGTATTACTCTGATTCAAGCTCTCTGCCGAGGCTTCCTCCTCCGACAGACGTTCTGCCGGCGCCTTCGAGCCGTGTTGACCATCCAGGCCTACACCAGAGGCATGATAGCCAGACGCCTCTGCCAGAGGCTAAGGGCCGAGGTAAATGGTTATTGTGTGAATGCCAACAAGGCATTCACACTATAGAGATTGTGTTTATATTTAATATTATTCCAGTTACTATCTTCCATCCGTACGTTTTTTGGCACGCTACTCCTCCTAGAGTATTTGTGCCATTTCAACGATTCATATATCAAAATGTTCAGCTCGCTCAGGACAATCCAGCTATGACTTTTGGTAATGCTGCAAGTTGCGCTTTTTGAAATAATTAGCCTTTTCGGCCATTTTTTTCCCATTGAAAATGAATGGAGCTAAAATGAAATGGTCTTTTGGGGGCTTTATCATACCCTAAAACTCACCAAATTTGGCAGACTCATCACTCAGACATGCAGGAGTAACAAATGATCAAAACCTCGCATTTTCATATATGCTGAAGGGGCGTGGCCTGGCCTCAAAGTTAGGCATCTCGCCATGAAAAACGAAACACTAATAGCACCTACACGAAAACCGTCTAATACATCAAACCTTCAGTGATTGACCCACAACCACTCCCCTGCAATACTGAATGGTCAAATCATGACATTAATTAAGCCACGCCCCCTCACAACAGGAAGTGTACAGTTATACATTGAACGTCCCGATCGGACACCTGTTACCTAATCAGCGGGACGGTCTGTCCAGTGACCGAAGACATGTTGCTGTAACAAGCTTTCCAACACTGACCGTTTTGGGTGGAGCATGTGGGCGTGGCGATGTGGCGAATCAGCCGTCACGCCGTCACAAACGAAACACTAATAGCACCTACACGAAAACAGTCTAATACATCAAACCTTCAGTGATTGACCCACATCCGGTCCCCTGCAATACTGAATGGTCAAATCATGACAATAATTAAGCCACGCCCCCTCACAACAGGAAGTGTACAGTTGTACATTGAACATCCCGATCGGACACCTGTTACCTAATCAGCGTGACGGTCTGTCCAGTGACCGAAGACATGTTGCTGTAACAAGCTTTCCACGACTGGTTGTTTTGGGTGGAGCATGTGGGCGTGGCGATGTGGCGAATCAGACGTAACGCCGTCACAATACGTTTGGCCTTTTGGGAGCTTTATCATATCCCAAAACTCACCAAATTTGGCAGACTCGTCAGGACTGGTGAAAAATTACATATTTTGGGGGCGTGGCCAAAATTGCAACAGAAAGGGCTCAAGAGCGCCACCTAGAATATTTCAAACTACCCTCCGCATTGGCCTTAGTTTCACGTAGGATCATGAAATTTGGTACACTTGTCCAATTCACCAAGACGCACAGAAAACCCTCTGGCGTCAACGTTGTACGATAAATGGGAAGGCGGCCATTTTGGAATGTGGACCAAATTGAGTGCACGCACTAGGTGCCGAACGGGTACGGGAAAGGCACGAGAGTGTTTCGGGGTGGACCAGCTCGACTTCCCGCGGTCGCCGCGAGAAGGGCGGAGCGGCGCTAAGGCATTCACACGTGCATTTTCGTAGGAAATGCGGTTTTTCTAGTGTTACAATTACATCTGTTACTATCCTGATTCCGTACGTTTTTTGGCACGCTACTCCTCCTACAGTTTTTGTGCTATTTCAACAATTCATATATCAAAATGTTCAGCTCATTCAGGACATGATGGCTATGACTTTTGGTATTGGTGCAACTTTAGCTTTTTGAAATATTCAGCCTTTTCGGCCATTTTTTTCCCATTGAAAATGAATGGAGCTCAAATGAACTCAATGAGCTCATTTTACATCCTTGATATCTTTGGAACTCATTACAATATTTCACTACTCCTTTCACATTTTGGACCAACTCAACTTCCTTCAGCTACCTTGTACATTTTTTAAAAATATTTCGGCTACTTTCAGCTAATTTCAACTGTTTCTACAACGACTTTGCGATCTTTTCAGCTTAATGCAGCTTACTTCAACATTGTTGTACTTATACTGACTTATGATCATTATGCTCCTTTCAGCAAATTTTTGAAAGATTAAGATATTTTTGCTATTTTAGCTACTATTTAGCTGTTTATGCAAATTTCAGCTTTTTCAGCTATTTCAACAATTTTTTTTAATCAATCCAACTTTTTTCAGCCTAATTCAGCAAAACCATGTTCTACCAACTTCCTTCTGGTAATTTAAGATATTTTCTGCTTGTTTTAGCTGTTGTTCAGCTGTTTTTGACCAATTTCAGCTGATGGCTGCCAATGTTACTTTCAAATGGCTTTAACTCAGCCATCTTTATTCATAGAGAGCTGAAATTTGGTGAGGTTGTAGCTATGGACCATCTCTAACATACATTAGGTGAAGCAGCCATTTTGATTGAACATGCAAATTAGGTGAAGTGGCCATTTTGGTTCAATATACAAGGCAGTTAATTGCCTTGCGAAGTAAGTCAATGCATGTATTGTTACCATTTTGGTTCTACAATTTAAGTAGACAAAGTAACCATTTTGATTTAATAAGCACATTAGGTAAAGCGGCCATTTTGATTGAACATGCACGTTGGATGAAACGGCCATTTTGGCATTCACACATGCATTTTCTCAGGAAATGCAATCTAGTTATGTTTATTATTGCTACATATACCTTGTTGTCGACACTCCTGAAAGACAGGGCTACTGGTTCTGAGGGCAAATTTAAACGACAAAGACACTTAATTTGTCAAACGTTTGATAGAGATGAATGAAACTGACATCTTGCTCACGTTATGCCTTAATAAGATGCAAATTTGGAGATAATTAAAAAGTCAAACTGCCTATTTTAGTTTGGAATGAATTATTCAGAAATGTTAAAGGGATCTCTGACTAGTTGGAACAATAGCTCTTATCTGATGGAAATTTGATTCTGCTATAAAAAAAAACTGAGCTGGTAATTTTGTTATATATTCTTTAAAAAATAATAGGGATGTTGCCGTGTTGTTTATGCTGCAATGCATTCTGGGTAAATGGCTTAGACATGTTGCTCTAATGCAATCCCCGTCCAGCTTGAATGTTAATTTTAGACAATGCCTGACGTTAGTCCTTTCTTTTTGTAAACTGGAGTGTGTTGTCTGAGAGGTGACTAGAAAGGACTCTGTTTACAACTGAAATGGAGGAAGAGCGAACCGATGAAGAGGAGAGTCCAACAGAAGGGCTGGTGTTTGTGCTGCTTATGAGAGAACATCTGCTGCTTATGAGAGAACATCTGCTGCTTATGAGAGAGCACCTGCTGCTTATGAGAGAACATCTGCTGCTTATGAGAGAACATCTGCTGCTTATGAGAGAACATCTGCTGCTTATGAGAGAACATCTGCTGCTTATGAGAGAACATCTGCTGCTTATGAGAGAACATCTGCTGCTTATGAGAGAACATCTGCTGCTTATGAGAGAACATCTGCTGCTTATGAGAGAACATCTGCTGCTTATGAGAGAACATCTGCTGCTTATGAGAGAGCATCTGCTGCTTATGAGAGAACATCTGCTGCTTATGAGAGAACATCTGCTGCTTATGAGAGAACATCTGCTGCTTATGAGAGAACATCTGCTGCTTATGAGAGAACATCTGCTGCTTATGAGAGAACATCTGCTGCTTATGAGAGAACATCTGCTGCTTATGAGAGAACATCTGCTGCTTATGAGAGAACATCTGCTGCTTATGAGAGAACATCTGCTGCTTATGAGAGAACATCTGCTGCTTATGAGAGAACATCTGCTGCTTATGAGAGAACATCTGCTGCTTATGAGAGAACATCTGCTGCTTATGAGAGAACATCTGCTGCTTATGAGAGAACATCTGCTGCTTATGAGAGAACATCTGCTGCTTATGAGAGAACATCTGCTGCTTATGAGAGAACATCTGCTGCTTATGAGAGAACATCTGCTGCTTATGAGAAAACATCTGCTGCTTATGAGAGAACATCTGCTGCTTATGAGAGAACATCTGCTGCTTATGAGAGAACATCTGCTGCTTATGAGAGAACATCTGCTGCTTATGAGAGAACATCTGCTGCTTATGAGAGAACATCTGCTGCTTATGAGAGAACATCTGCTGCTTATGAGAGAACATCTGCTGCTTATGAGAGAACATCTGCTGCTTATGAGAGAACATCTGCTGCTTATGAGAGAACATCTGCTGCTTATGAGAGAACATCTGCTGCTTATGAGAGAACATCTGCTGCTTATGAGAGAACATCTGCTGCTTATGAGAGAACATCTGCTGCTTATGAGAGAACATCTGCTGCTTATGAGAGAACATCTGCTGCTTATGAGAGAACATCTGCTGCTTATGAGAGAACATCTGCTGCTTATGAGAGAACATCTGCTGCTTATGAGAGAACATCTGCTGCTTATGAGAAAACATCTGCTGCTTATGAGAGAACATCTGCTGCTTATGAGAGAACATCTGCTGCTTATGAGAGAACATCTGCTGCTTATGAGAGAACATCTGCTGCTTATGAGAGAACATCTGCTGCTTATGAGAGAACATCTGCTGCTTATGAGAGAACATCTGCTGCTTATGAGAGAACATCTGCTGCTTATGAGAGAACATCTGCTGCTTATGAGAGAACATCTGCTGCTTATGAGAGAGCATCTGCTGCTTATGAGAGAACATCTGCTGCTTATGAGAGAACATCTGCTGCTTATGAGAGAGCATCTGCTGCTTATGAGAGAACATCTGCTGCTTATGAGAGAACATCTGCTGCTTATGAGAGAACATCTGCTGCTTATGAGAGAACATCTGCTGCTTATGAGAGAACATCTGCTGCTTATGAGAGAACATCTGCTGCTTATGAGAGAACATCTGCTGCTTATGAGAGAACATCTGCTGCTTATGAGAGAACATCTGCTGCTTATGAGAGAACATCTGCTGCTTATGAGAGAACATCTGCTGCTTATGAGAGAACATCTGCTGCTTATGAGAGAACATCTGCTGCTTATGAGAGAACATCTGCTGCTTATGAGAGAACATCTGCTGCTTATGAGAGAACATCTGCTGCTTATGAGAGAACATCTGCTGCTTATGAGAGAGCATCTGCTGCTTATGAGAGAACATCTGCTGCTTATGAGAGAACATCTGCTGCTTATGAGAGAACATCTGCTGCTTATGAGAGAGCATCTGCTGCTTATGAGAGAACATCTGCTGCTTATGAGAGAACATCTGCTGCTTATGAGAGAACATCTGCTGCTTATGAGAGAACATCTGCTGCTTATGAGAGAACATCTGCTGCTTATGAGAGAACATCTGCTGCTTATGAGAGAACATCTGCTGCTTATGAGAGAACATCTGCTGCTTATGAGAGAACATCTGCTGCTTATGAGAGAACATCTGCTGCTTATGAGAGAACATCTGCTGCTTATGAGAGAACATCTGCTGCTTATGAGAGAACATCTGCTGCTTATGAGAGAACATCTGCTGCTTATGAGAGAACATCTGCTGCTTATGAGAGAACATCTGCTGCTTATGAGAGAACATCTGCTGCTTATGAGAGAACATCTGCTGCTTATGAGAGAACATCTGCTGCTTATGAGAGAACATCTGCTGCTTATGAGAGAACATCTGCTGCTTATGAGAGAACATCTGCTGCTTATGAGAGAACATCTGCTGCTTATGAGAGAACATCTGCTGCTTATGAGAGAACATCTGCTGCTTATGAGAGAACATCTGCTGCTTATGAGAGAACATCTGCTGCTTATGAGAGAACATCTGCTGCTTATGAGAGAACATCTGCTGCTTATGAGAGAACATCTGCTGCTTATGAGAGAACATCTGCTGCTTATGAGAGAACATCTGCTGCTTATGAGAGAACATCTGCTGCTTATGAGAGAACATCTGCTGCTTATGAGAGAACATCTGCTGCTTATGAGAGAACATCTGCTGCTTATGAGAGAACATCTGCTGCTTATGAGAGAACATCTGCTGCTTATGAGAGAACATCTGCTGCTTATGAGAAAACATCTGCTGCTTATGAGAGAACATCTGCTGCTTATGAGAGAACATCTGCTGCTTATGAGAGAACATCTGCTGCTTATGAGAGAACATCTGCTGCTTATGAGAAAACATCTGCTGCTTATGAGAGAACATCTGCTGCTTATGAGAGAACATCTGCTGCTTATGAGAGAACATCTGCTCACACAACTCCGCTGCTTACTGCAAGCAGTGAGGTCACAACTTGTTCTCTAATTGTGCATTACAAATTACTTACGTTTAAAATATATGTTTGTTCATTTTACACATCTGTCCATACATCCATTCACTTATCCATCCACCCACACACCCATCCATTCATCCCATAGATCCATCCCTCCACCATATATCCATTTATTCATCTATCCATCCATCCATCCATCCATCTATCTATCTTATCTACCCACCTATAGATCCATCAACCCATCCATCCATCTATTCTTACATTCATCCCATCCATCCATTCATCCCACCCATCCATCTATCTATCCACCCATCTATCCATTCATCCATCCATCCATCTATCCACCCATAGATACATCCATCCATCTATCCACCCATAGATCATCTATCCATCCATCCATCCACCCATAGATACATCTATTCATCTATCCACCCATCCATCCATCCATCCATCTATCTTATCTACCCACCTATAGATCCATCAACCCATCCATCCATCCATCTATTCTTCCATCCATTCATCCCATCCATCCATCTACTGTATCTATCTATCCACCCATCTATCCATCCATCTATCTAGCCACTCATAGTCATCCACCCACCCACCCATCCATCCATCTATCCACCCATAGATCCATCCATCCATCTATTCACCCACCCATCCATCCATCCATCCATCCATCTATCTATCTTATCTACCCACCTATAGATCCATCAACCCATCCATCCATCTATTTTTACATCCATTCATCCCACCCATCCTTCTATCTATCCACCCATCCATCCATCCATCCATTATCTATCCACCCATAGATCCATCCATCATCTTTTGCTTGTGCTAATTTGGTTTGTTGGGATGCTGGATCTTCATTTTACCTGGATCACAGAGCAATCCACAGCCAGGCTTATCACACAGCCACACATGACATTAATCACTGGAAGTGCACACACGACTGGTTTGATGTTGCCCCGTGGGTGGAGGACGAACAGCGGATGTTTGTTGGGGACACGCCGCAGCTTTAGCCTTTTCGCTTGAGCCTTTTCGCTTTAGCCTTTTCACTTTAGCCTTTTTGCTTTTGCCTTACCAACAGAACTATACATCACAAGTTGATCATGGTAGATAGTTTCAACCCAAATATTGTGCATAATACAATAGAGAATACAATACAATATAGTTATACATTACAACTATTTTGTCATAACATTATACCTTTTTAGCCTGGACGCCTTGTGTTTTAGTCTCCACTGCAACCTACGTGCATCACTGCCCCAGAATGCATTGTGTCTGTAAAATAATGGCGAGGTCCTTAGGTAAAAAATGTTAAAATGTACAATTTTTGGAGTAATTAGGCATTTTACATTTCACAAACTATTATTAGGGAAATACCATATTAAGACCAAAGTTTTCCAAAAGTCTGAGATCACTTTTATGAAACAGTTTTGTTGTTGGCACTTAGATTGTTTTTTTAACTTCACTCTAATCTGTGTGAGCTTCTTTTGCTTCAGCCCTACTTTTGTTCTGCTGCTCTCTTTCTGGACTGCTTTTGGTTTATTTGTGAGTCTCTGCACTCATAACTCATAAGCTCTGCTGCCTTTTTTGTGACCAAAGCTGCTCCACGTGTTGCTTTTTTTCCCCTCTCGTTTTGACACAAAACTAGTTTGTTTAGTCCAAACAAGTGTGAAAATACTTAAACGGGAAAAAAAATCTGTGTTTTGTAACTTGATTTTTTTGTCATTGTCATATGTAATGAACAAAAAACTTTTTCTATGTACACAAAATACCATTTTCTCTCAAATGTTGTTCACAAATTTGTGTAAATAATCCATCCACCTCACAGATGTGGCATATCAAGATTCTGATCAGACAGCATGATTTTTGCACCTTAGGCTGACCACATGCAATCCGCGGTGGCAAGGCTCCGGGGGTGGATGAAATTCGCCCGGAGTTCCTTAGGGCTCTGGATGTTGTAGGGTTGTGTTGGCTTACGCGACTCTGCAATATCGCGTGGACATCGGGGGCAGTTCCCTTGGATTGGCAGACTGGGGTGGTGGTTCCCCTATTCAAAAAGGGGGACCGTAGGGTGTGTTCCAACTATAGGGGGATCACACTCTTAAGCCTCCCTGGTAAGGTCTATTCAGGGGTTCTGGAGAGGAGGGTCCGTCGGATAGTCGAACCTCGGATTCAGGAGGAGCAGTGTGGTTTTCGTCCTGGTCGTGGAACACTGGACCAGCTCTACACCCTCAACAGGGTCCTGGAGGGTGCGTGGGAGTTTGCCCAACCAGTTTACATGTGCTTTGTGGACTTGGAGAAGGCATTCGACCGCGTCCCTCGGGGGGTTCTGTGGGGGTACTCCGGGAGTATGGGGTACCAGGCCCATTGATATGGGCTGTTAGGTCCCTGTACGACCGGTGTCAGAGCTTGGTCCGCATTGCCGGCAGTAAGTCAGGCTCGTTTCCAGTGAGAGTTGGACTCCGCCAAGGTTGCCCTTTGTCACCGATTCTGTTCATAACTTTTATGGACAGAATTTCTAGGCGCAGCCAAGGTGTTGAGAGGATCCGTTTTGGTGACCTTAGAATCGCTTCTCTGTTTTTTGCAGATGATGTGGTCCTACTGGCTTCATCAGTTCGTGATTTACAACTTTCACTGGAGCGGTTTGCAGCCGAGTGTGATGCGGCCGGGATGAGGATCAGTTCCTCCAAATCCGAGGCCATGGTCTTGAGCCGGAAAAGGGTAGCATGCCCTCTCCGGGTCGGGGAGGAGGTCCTGCCCCAAGTGGAGGAGTTTAAGTATCTCGGGATCTTGTTCACGAATGAGGGAAAACTGGAGCGTGAGATCGATAGGCGGATAGGTGCAGCGTCCGCAGTGAAGCGGGCGCTGTACCGGTCTGTCGTGGTGAAGAGAGAGCTGAGTCAAAAGGCAAAGCTCTCAATTTACCGATCGATCTACGTTCCCACCCTCATCTATGGTCATGAGCTTTGGGTTGTGACCGAAAGAACAAGATCTCGGATACAAGCGGCTGAAATGAGTTTTCTCCGCAGGGTGGCTGGACTCTCCCTTAGAGATAGGGTGAGAAGCTCAGTCATCCGGGAGGGACTCGGAGTAGAGCCGCTGCTTCTCCACATCGAGAGGAGCCAGTTGAGGTGGCTCGGGCATCTGGTTAGGATGCCTCCTGGACGCCTCCCTGGTGAGGTGTTCCGGGCATGTCCCACCGGGAGGAGACCCAGAGGAAGACCCAGGACGCGCTGGAGGGACTATGTTTCTCGGCTGGCCTGGGAACGCCTTGGGATTCCCCCGGAGGAGCTGCTCCAAGTGGCTGGGGAGAGGGAAGTCTGGGCCTCCCTACTTAGGCTGCTACCCCCGCGACCCGACCCCGGATAAGCGGAAGAAGATGGATGGATGGATGGATGGATGGATGGATGGAGGCTGACCACAATAAAAGGCCACTCTAAAATGTGGAGTTTTATCGCACAGCACAACACCACAGATGTCGCAGGTTTTGAGGGAGCATGCAATAACGCTGACTGCAGGAATGTCCACCAGAGTTGTTGCTCATGAAGTGAATGTTTATTACTCTACCATAAGCCATCTCCAAAGGTCCAATCAGTCGGGTCATCGGGTTCAAATCCCGGTCCGGGGGCCTTTCTGGGTGGAGTTTGCATGTTCTCTCCGTGCATGCGTGGGTTTTTTCCGGGTACTCCGGTTTCCTCCCACAGTCCAAAAACATGCATGTTAGGCTGATTGGTAACTCTAAATTGTCCCTGGGTGTGAGTGAGACAGGTCCCTCTTGTAAATGAGTCCCTGTGGCTCAACGAGGCTAGCCTGTATAAATAAAGGTTGAATGAATGAATGAATCTGGACAGTTAATTTTTTATAGAAACGTTTTGCCCTCTATCTGGAGGGCTTCATCAGAACTGACTGAGAATTATTGGATTTGGTACCTGGATGGTTGAGCATGAACTTTGTTGTAATCTCTAAAGGTGTTTCATAGGATTTGGCAATACATCCAACTGGCTTCACAACCATAGTCCACGTGTCATCACACCAGCCCTAACTCTATTAAACAACACATATAATAAATCAGGGGTCACCAACGTGTTGCCCGCGGGCACCTGGTTGCCCGCAGGGACCACATGAGGTGCCTGGGGGTGGTGACAGCAAAACTCAACGAGGAGCAACAGTTCATCAGCTAACACGTTAGTTTCAATGCTAACTAGCCCCCTGGTGGCTCACAACAGACAGAAGAATGTCAGAGCAGCTTTGAGCAGGCAGATGTTTCTCACAAGGGTGTACATTTCTTCTCATTATTGGGGGGGGGACCACAAACAGGGAATTTTTTTTAAAGCAAATCTACACTTCCCCAAAATTGGGGGGTCCAGACCCCCCCGACTCCCTCGGGATTTACACCTATGGTTTCTCATGAGGCATTTTCTGGTGTGGAGCTCTTGAAAGAAGCAATGATGAAATATGTGAAAAATAATTTATTTAAAAGAGTAAAAGATGTGATGATTACCGGTAGTTCAAATGGTTTTATATATACAGCACTTTGTTGCAGGTGTGGTTGTTTAAAAGGGCTTTTTTAAATAAAGTATAATTATAAAAAATGCTGAGGATCAATACTAATGTCACATCTTAAAAAGCTAAGTCTGGTCCTCTGGACATTCAAAAAACAAAACACCCGGCGTGACTCACCCGGAACGATGCTTCGGTGGCGGCTTTCGCTTTTTGAAGTTTGGTGAGTAAAAAATGACTGGAAAAAAAGTCCACCTCCCATTCCGTATAAAAGTGATATGTTTTTGCTTTCTTACTTGGTCCAGGTTTCTCACACATGTTTTAGCAAGGGCTTAAAATCTAAGGTAATTCGCTGATTGTTTTCGCTTGTATGTTTTGCTGTGCTTTGCGTCGTTGTATTTAACATGACTCATGCTGCATGAGCAGTGACCTAAAGCTCGTCATCTGATTGGTTGCCCTGTATGTCAATCAAGTGACAGGATGTTTGATAGGCTGACAAATTTTTAATGTCACGCTGTGATCTACTAGTAGTGCCTCCGCGATCGACCGGTAGATCGCAATCGACGTAATGAGCACCCCTGCCTTACACTGACCCAGCCTACCCTGAATTCGGGTCGGGCCGGGCTTTGGGCCCGGGTTAGAAATGACAGTTCTACTCCACATCCAGTATCTTCCCCTCCAATATTGTCTGAGACTGCCTGGACAGCTGCTGCAACAATCAGTTTGAATAAACACATAATTTCTGCAAATCTACCAAACCATCTCAGGAAAGTTCTCTCATTGGAGTCTCCGCTTGACAGCAGTTCATCACTGACTTGAGTGGGCAAATGTTCACATTTGATAGCGTGCAGCACATTGGAGAGGTGTTCTCTTCATGGATGAATCCTGGTTTGCACTGTACATGGCAGATGGCAGACTGCATGTATGGTGTTGTGTGAGTGAGCCATTTATTGAGGTCAAGGTTGTGAATCGAGTGGCCCATGATGGCGGTGGGGTTATGATATGACATGGCCAGCATAATCACCAGACATGTCACCCATTGAGCATGTTTGGGATGCACTGGATCGGCGTATATGACCGCATGTTCCAAGAAGGAGATGTGTTTTACTATGCGAGGCAAATGGTGATTACACCAGATACTGACTGGCTTTCTGACTTTCCCAGACTTCCCAATACATTCATCTATCAATCCATCCATCCATCTTGCTGAAAAGCCATTACTGTGCGAGAGGCGGGGGACAGACTGATTTTAATTAGCCACTTTAAAAAAACTCAGCAATTGGCCATGCCTGTACACGGGGCGGGGAACCCTGGACAGGTCTCCAGTCCATCACAGGACCACATAGAGACAAACAAGACAAACAACCATTCTCTCTCTCTCTCTCGCTCATCTAGAGACATTTGATCAAATGGTCAGTCAGGTCATCTGGACAGTTTCTTTTATGTGGAAAAACGTTTCACTCTCTATCTGGAGGGCTTCTTCAGTATGAGGAGTCCCAAGTAAACCATTTTCCCCACTAGGCAGTACACTCCTTTAGTGGACCAACCAGTTTTCTGGTGATAAAATGGTTTCTGGGGGCTGTCCTGTCCCCACCGACCCCTGCCGGGCAGGCAGCCACAGTGGTTCAAGGCATCAAAGTTCATGCTCAATCATCCAGGTACAAAATCCAATAATGGTCAGTCAGGTCATCTGGACAGTTTATTTTTGGTGGAAAGACATTTCATCCTCTATCCAGAGGGTTTCATCAGTTCCACAAAAAACAAACTGTCCAAATGACCTGACTGACTGTTAAACCCCCAGTTTACTTCTGCATCCTGTCAGCGGTGCGGAAACTGTACACACTGTCCACAGAGGGTTGAGACTTCATGCTCAAGCGTCCACCCTGAGCGGCTGCAGAGCAGCTCCGCAGACAAGGGGCGATTACCTTCGGGACAAATTGAGGTCGCCAATTGGTTATTTGCTGGCGCGCTTACTGGATTGATTGACAGGTCTAGAGAAAAAAAAAATGAGAGCAGGCAACTCCAGCCGCAGCGATGTTCTGAATATGTTGTATTAATAAAAAGTTATTTTAAAAAACGGGGAGCGCTGGCCCTGCAGCCCACACATCAGACCAGCCCACCAAGAAATCTCCAGACCCTCCCGCAGCCTCACTGGGCCTGATTTTAATTCGCTCGTGACAAATTCCTTCATTCACTTCTCACAATATCAGTCATGGCATCAACGGAGGAAGAAGAGATCACTTGCCTTTTGGCAAAAAAAACAAAAGAAAGGTCCAGATCAGGGATGAAGAAGGGGAATTTAATACATTGGTGTCATATACAAAACAGTCAGTCACCGGGCAGTTTATTGTGCAACACAGAGTACGCGGTCGTAAAAATTTAGCTTTGTCCGAACATGCCCTATGGGTGTCCGCTTCGGCTCTAATCCGGTGCACGTGGACTGACGTACGCGGGCTATGCTGGGGGCTTTATTAGAGACATTTTAGTTACCAGTCAGCCTAACATGCATGTTTTTGGTCTGTGGGAGGAAACCAGAGTACCCGGAGAAAACCCACCGGGATTTGATTCGGCGATCTGCTTGCTGAGAAGCAGCAGCTGTACCACTGTGCCATCCACCCCCCAGTACAATAAAAATAAACTGCACATTTTGAGTGGCCTTTAATTGTGGTCAGCCTAAGACACACCTGTGCAGTAGTCATGCTGTCTAATCACCATCTTGATGTGCCACACCTGTGAGGTGGAGGGATTATCTCAACAAAGGAGAAGTGCTCACTTACACAGATTTACACAATTTTGTAAAGAATATCTGAGATAAAAGGGCCTTTTGTGTACAAAGAAAAAGTCTGAGATCTTTGAGTTCAGCTCAGGAAAAATGGAAACAAAAACAAAGTGTGGCGTTTTTATTTTTGTTCAATGTAGATGAAAGTTATAAACTCTTAGAGCCTGAAATACTGCGTAAAATGACCAAAACAAAAGCATTTAAAGACACAAAGAGATTATTTCTGTAGGGAATGTGTTCTCCTGTTTTTAACTTTAGATATAATGGAGTTAAGTACCAGTATTTGTCCTTCCTCCAGTTTAAATTATAGTTTGTATTTACCAGAATGTCTCCTTCAAGTTTGTAGTTGGATCATTTGAAAATGTTTTCTTTTGGCTGTTATCCTTGAAGTAAAACTAGGAAAACACATGTAAGCTGTAAATAAAGTGGATTGATATTTATATGCATTTTAATATTCAGTGAAAGTGCCTGTTAGGTGCATTATTTCTGTAAATTCCACCGTCTGTTGTCTCAACTAAAATTTCTTAAGAGACACGTTTTTTTACAGCAACATGTCTTCATATAATTCATTAAGCCTTAAAATAATTGAGGTTGTGTGAAAATTAGATTTATCATGATTTAGTTTGTTTGACGTAAAATTGTTTTTTTTTTTTAATAGGAGAGTTTTTTTAAAAGGTAGAACGAAGCAAAGGAAAAGTTATTAAACTTCTTCTTTCTGTTTGTCTTCCCATTGGTAAAATGTAAAAAGAATTCTATTTTTATGAACTTGTTGTTTTTTCACTCAGATTTTTCACCTTTGTGTTTTTATTTTCTCTAGAAACTAATAATAATGTTAAAGATGATTATACTTATTGATCTTAAATGTTTTTATTGTGCTCTGTTTATATTTTGTAAAACAAATAAAAGTTTTTTTAAGGAAATTGTAACAAAACTACAACTGTTGGTGTGTATTCACTTTTTCCAGGATTAGTATTTATTGTTGCAGATTTTATGTAACATCCAGGTCTGGTTTGATAACACAAATAACCAGAAGATAAAAATTAATTAAATAATTTCAAATAAAACTTGAATTCAACCTTCAAAAAACTCTGATACGTGAATTAAATCTGTCATACAATTATTTCACAAATCATCCCTTCATATGTTCAGGTTTTATTGTTTTAATAGAGAACATTGTTTAAAAAAAACATGATTGTGGGGTGTTAAAAAAATAAAAATATAAACATTTTGTTGATTTATTTATTTTATCCATTTGTTTTTACGTATTTGACAATGAATATAATTGAAATACATATTCAGTTGGTATCAAAGAGTTGTGATCATACATTGGATAAGAATATTTATGAATTATACGTTTTTCATGACTGTCACACTGAGATGTGGAAAAAATAAAATAAAATCAAAGTTGTTTTGAAAAATGTTGGTAAAGACAAAAAAAAGCAACAATAAGCTTAATAATGAACTTTTTCACTTCAGCTTAACCATTTTTATTGCTGCAGTTAAACTATATCAAATTATTTTAAATATAAGCAAATTTGAAGTTTTAAATAACTTTTTCTAAAACCATAAAAATTAGTGAAGTTGCTCATGAATCATTCTTTGACTGAAAAGGGGGTACGAGTTTAAATCAAGAGATTTTGAGTTTCTTTGGTTGCACAACTTTCTTTAAACAAATCTTTATTAATTTTCTGCTATCAAAGCTTTTTACTTGGTTTATTTTTGCTTAAAGCAGCTCGCAGACCCAAACTCACATTGTTTTATTTTACTAACTTGTTGCTTTCTAACAGAAAAGACTAAAACCTCCTCCTGTCTGCCTCTGTGTACCCATGTTCCTTCTGGTTCCTCCCCTCCAAGCGGCAGCATCGGCTGGAGGCAGAGCGCCAGCGCCTGGCCGAGGAGGAGCTGCTGAGGAACCAGATGACGATCCGACGGGCCAAGGCCGAGGCTGGACGGAAACACCAGGTGAGGCTCGACCAGCTGGTCCAGCAGCAGGAGGAGAGGGAGCGGGAGGAGAAGGAGGAGTCGAGGAGGAAGAAGGAGCTGCTGGAGCAGATGGAGAGGGAGAAGGAGCGACCCGTTGACCACTCGGACATGGTCGACCAGATGTTCGGTTTCCTCGGGGACTCGGGACCGTTACCGAACCAAGATGGGCAAGGACCAGCTGGTTTCGAGGTACGTGTTGCTGTTTTTATTCATCCATAAACTGGTGACCAGTGAGCAGCAGTTCAGAGGAATAATTAGTTTATCAGTGGAAAAGATTCATTCATTCAAACTTTATTTATAATGTACAGGTTAGTCTCATTGAGCCACGAGGACTAATTTACAAGAGAGACCTGTTTTTAAATAAAAAACAGATGTACACACAATAATAATCATTCATATAAAAGCATATAAAATGAAAAGTAAATAAAAGTAGTGATATAAAACAAAAAAAGTGCTACATTATAAAACTGTAAAACTACTAAAAACAGGAACATGTCTGTGTTGGTTTTTGCCATGAACTTAGCAGTTGTTTGAAGCCACTTAGAGAGGTCAAGGTCGAGAGAGCTTCAAATCTTTTTGCAAGATATTCCAAGAAACGGGAGCGGAGTAGGAGAAGGACCTTTTGCCTAGTTTAGTCTGCACTGAGGCGACACTGCATGTAATAATGTCCTGAGAGCACACGCTGTAGCTGCACTCACAAAGTGACATGTAGGAGATGTATGAAGGCATCAGACCAAGAAGTGATTTAAAGATGAAAATGTACTAGTAGAAGAGTCTGCGTGAAGTTGATGATGACCAGTTAACCAGTGAATACAGGGTGCAGTGGTGGGTATGATAGTTACAGCCAGTTATGAATATTAGTGCACCGTGATAGACAGCATTTGTAGGAGCATTCATGTAAATAATGTCACCATAGTCAATGGAGGGAAGGAAAGTCTCAGTTACAAGGCGTTTCCTAGCATTCAGACTTAGACAGGATCTATTTCTAACAAAGAAACCCAATTTTAATTTGAATTTCTTTATCAAATTTTTGATATGAGGCGTAAAAGAGAGATGTGCGTCGACCAAAATTCCCAAATTTTGTAAGAATTGACAAACTCAATAAGAACACCATTCAAAGATAAGATGGAAGGAAGGACTGCTGGTACGAACTTCCTATTTGAAAAAACACCCCTTTGGTTTTATCAGCATTTAACACCAGCATGACATGAACAAATCTGATTGGATGGTGTCAAATGCAGACTGTAAAAGCTGGAAAACCTTAACAGCTGTTCTAGCTCGACGGTAAACAACGGTGTCGTCGGCATAGACATGTAAGGATTCATCTGACCTACAGTACATTGCTTATGTAGATTGTAAAGACGGTGGGTCCTAAGACTGAGCCTTGTGGTACACGAGCCGAAAGTAGTACCATTCGATGATGAGGATGAAGGTCAACAGAGTTTTTTTTAAACTTTCTGTTGACAAAATAACTCGAAGTTAAAGCTCCTCCAAAATTTTTACACACCTCGTTCAGTCTGGAGTCAGATCACGTTTCCGACCTCCCATTTGCTCTAAATAATAATCACTCTCATTCAGCTTCTTCTCAGTCTTTAAGTTTTCCAGAGGAAGTGATATCACCTGTTTCCTCAGGACTTGGAGAAGACGCCTCGAGGTGAGGAAGCAGAAGAGCTGCTGAACGAAGCTCCTCCACTTCCCGACGAGGACGAGGAAGACTTGTCCGAGTACAAGTTCTCCAAGTTCGCTGCCACCTACTTCCAGGGCGTTTCCACTCACTCCTACATCAGACGGCCGCTGAAGCAACCTCTGCTATTTCACGAGGACGAAGGAGACCAGCTGGTGAGCGCGACCGGCTCGAACCTCGCCTTGAGTCTGTTTCAACCAGAGAAGATGTTTCTGTTCTAGTTACAAGATCTATGAAGATCTGTGTTGGTCACAATATTAAGGAGAAAAAAGCAGCTTGATATGAGCAGACCTCATGGATTTATCTCAAGTTATTCTGGAATAAGTTTTCTGTCGGATTACAAGAAATCAAATTGATTTTAAAACTAGAAATGGCACATTTTACTCACAGTACATGTTTAACTATTTATTTATTTTATAACATGTTTGCTTCATAACACGTAAAATAATTTTTTTCTTCTTTAAATATTTGATCTTTAAAATATGGAGAAATTCACTGTCAGTGTTGCGATACATTTCAAAGTTTGTACTTGTGTGAAACAGTTGAAAACTAATAATTTTTGTGTTTTTATAACTTTTAAATTAATCATTTTATATACAAAGCTGCTGCGCCTCATGCATAATTTTACTACAGGAGCTCACTCTGTAGCCTCGTTGTTTTACAAGTTATATCAAAAAAAGGCGTTCAATACAGAAACAACTGGACTTAATTGTAACAGAAGACGTTTAGCTCTTCATGTAACTCTTCTGTTACAAATAAAGTCCAGTTGTTTCTGTATTGAACGCCTTTTTTGAGTTTATCATGTCCTGGATGACTGAGAATCTTCACCAGCATATTTTACAAGTTATAGTTTTTGAACGTACTTATTTGGTTTATTGTTTTTTTATTGAATGGAAGTGAGTTTTTCCAAGATTGAGGACGTGTTTTTGTTTTGTTTGTTTTTTACGGAGCATTATGTCCTAAATACTAAATTTCTAATGAAAAAATGTGAGGTTGATGTTAACAATGTTTTATCGTTGTGTTATTAGGTAAATACTCTCAAACAGCTGCTCTCATTTGATCCACTCTGGCCTGAAAATCAAATGTAAATAAACTGCAGGTTGACCTTATTTATGCTTTTCTTGTGACACAACCCCCTGTCGTGGTCTGCAGGCGGCGTTAGCTGTGTGGATTACCGTGTTGCGGTTTATGGGTGATCTTCCGGAGCCAAAATACCAAATGGTCATCAACGACGGCAGCGAAAAGATCCCCGTCATGACAAAGATTTACGAAACCCTCGGGAAGAGGACCTACAAGAGAGAGCTGCAGGAGCTGCAGGTGGAAGAAGAGGTGAGGCGATAATGATCAATGTTTTGTGTTTACACCTGCCAGGTTTCTTTAAGGTTTCTGTAACATGTTTGTGTCTACAGAACAGCTCCACGGACACTCAGAAGAGGAACAGCGTCAGACATAAACTGGTGTCTCTGACGCTGAAGAAGAAATCAAAGATCACAGAGGAGGTGAGGCTGGTATCAGCCACAGCTTTTAGAGGCATCAATATTGAACGTGTTGGTTTTGTTTTTTTCACGTTGTTTGTTGTTAGACTGCAATAGAGTTAAGAGTCAGAGGTAACAAAACTAGTAGACAATTGATAGAACGTTTGTTTTGCCTTTTCTGTATCTATTCATTTATTTCAAATACAGGTAGTCCTTGACTTACGACGGTCTCGAGTTACGACGTTTCGTGGTTACGACACGCATTTCCCATTAAAAAAAATAAAAAAAATTATTTTGAAAGATTTATTTTGAAAAGCCGAGTTACGCAGTTTCCGGTTTTATGTTCTAAACGTAGCGGCGGAGAAATACTGCCCTGTACTCTCTAAAAAAGCTAAGTCTGGTCCTCTGGACATTCAAAAAGCAAAACAAAACTTGTTGGACCAAGCTGGACCGGCAGAAACAGGCAGCAACTGTGGAAAAGTAGCTGTTTTATGGACGGCGGTTTTACGATGTAAACGAATGGAGAATACAGAGGCGGGACGGAGGAACGGAGGAAACGGCTTCACCAGCCTTTCCAGTAGGAAACTGACTCTTTTTTTCCACTTCATTATGGCTCCAAATGTATGTGTTTTTTGATAATTATGTAGGGTACTGTGTTAGGATAGGCTAAGTGCTTGGTAAAATACAGTACTGTATGTATAAGTTGCAGTTTGGACGTATGTTCCGACTTACGTCGAAATTCGGTTTACGACGCAGCGTGGAACGGATCTCCGTCGTAAGTCGAGGACTACCTGTACAATTATATATTTATCATCCTTCCTTGGTTGGAAGTCCATCAGGTGTTTATGTAAACTTAAATATAAAAATTAAAAACAGAGTTGAAGGTTTCCAGGATTATGTGAACTTTTCAACCCTTTTAAGTTGTATAGTTTTATATTTCAACCTGTTTCAGGTCACCAGGCGGCTCACGGAGGGCAGCGATTACGTTCTGCAGGGGAACAGCATGCTGGAGGACCGACCCACCTCGAACCTGGAGAAACTTCACTTTATTATTGGAAACGGCATCTTACGGCCGGCCCTCAGGTCAGCAGCTTACTTCATAACTTCACCTCAGGGAAGCACAAAGAAATATACTCATGACAATCAGTGTAAAGCTTTAAGGCACCATGATGTGAAGAAATCCAGTCATGAAGAAGTCTGTTTTGTTAATCAGTTGTTTTTGTGTTTCAGAGATGAGATCTACTGTCAGATCTGCAAACAGCTCAGCCAGAACCCGTCCAAAAGCAGCCATGCCCGGGGCTGGATCCTTCTGTCGCTCTGCGTGGGCTGCTTCGCCCCCTCAGAGAAGTTTGTCAAAGTAAGAAGGTGTAACGATCAAGTTTCATTTGTTCGCCTGGTGAAACTTTATTAAACACGGAAAACATGAAGTGGGGTTCAGTTTGCAGCTGATATTTGAGGTTTGGACAGGAAGTGAAACGAGCAAATAAAAATAAACATTTTAAAATCTGTTAGATAGCTGCTGCATACGCTCAGGACTGAGAAGATATCTGTCTGTTCTGCTTTCACTCTGTTTTCATATAAAATATGCAGATTCTTTCTTCTGTTTCACACAAAATATAAATCTGACTTTTCAATGTCTTCTGTGATTTGGTGAAAGTTTTGTCTCCGATCGTGTTTTCCCCTCTTCTTTCTGTCAGTATTTACGGACCTTTCTGAAGAACGGTCCTCCTGGTTACGCTCCGTACTGTGAAGAGCGACTGAGGAGGACTTTCGTCAACCGAACGCGAACGCAGCCGCCGTCCTGGTTGGAGCTGCAGGTACCGGACTGCGAGAGCTGCGGTCTGCTCCCTTCAAACCTGAAACGCTCTTTAAAGAGCAGAAGAATCTGATGATAAATGTTTTTACCTGTGCAGCACGTGTTCAGTTGATGAAAACTTTGAACTCTGTTTGTTTCCTTCAGGCCACAAAGTCGAAGAAGCCCATCATGCTGCCGGTGACCTTCATGGACGGCACCACGAAGACGCTCCTCGCAGACTCTGCCACCACAGCCTTGGAGCTGTGCAACGCTCTGGCAGACAAGATCAACCTGAGGGATCGTTTCGGCTTCTCGCTGTACATCGCTCTGTTTGATAAGGTACGATCTAAACTAAAACTGCCGACTCGTACGTTTATTTGTACCGTGTGATGTCTGTACAACAAACACTCGACGGGGTCGTTTTTCCTGTCAGGTGTCGTCTCTTGGAAGTGGCAGCGATCACGTCATGGACGCCGTCTCGCAGTGTGAGCAGTACGCGAAGGAGCAGGGCGCGCAGGAGAGGAACGCTCCCTGGAGACTGTTCTTCAGGAAGGAGATCTTCAGCCCCTGGCACGACCCCGTCGACGACTACGTTGCAACAAACCTCATTTACCAGCAAATCGTCAGAGGGGTGAAGTTTGGAGAGTATCGCTGTGAGAAGGTGAGCCCCCAACATCCTAACGAGGACGTTTTATTACGTCTACCTGCTGCTTTTCTACATGTTTAGGTGTTTTTGGTGTTGAGCTAATGTGAGTTGTATTTGTAAAAGAACATCATTATTTTTCTAATCATCGATAAGGACTCTTACTTTTCAAAACATCCTGAGCAGCTGAATTATTTATTCACTGAAGAGAAAAGAGTTGGCAGTTGCTCAGATGATTAATCTACGGAGTAATTATTATTTTTTGCTACATAAACTCCACGCTGCTTGTTACAAAGAGTCTACAGTGTAATGTTTGTAAAGTGTATATGTATATATTCTATAGATATCTACGGGTAAACACGCATACACAATTCTATGTTCTAAAGGAGGAGTAAAGATGAAATGACCGCAGATGAAAAAAATGAACAAAGCCGACATTTACTGAACAATTTAACATAACACCTTCTTCTTCTTTCGGCTGCTCCCTTCTTCAGGGGTCGCCACAGCGAACTAAATCGCATGAAGACTTGGCAATTATTTTTACGCCAGATGTCCTTCCTGACACGAAGACCACTGAGTTACCACAGCCCTCTGTGTGGAGCAGAGCTGCAATCTAGGGTGCCCGGGGGAGCAGATGGTGGGGGTTAAGGGCCTTGCTCAAGGGCCCAGAGTGGGGCAATTGAGGGTGGAGGCAGGTGTGGGTGCTTCACCTTTCTCACCCACATTTTGATGTTGTCGGTACTGGGAGTTGAACCGGTGATCTTCCCATC
Source organism: Garcialebias charrua (assembly GCA_038048925.1). Taxonomy (NCBI): domain Eukaryota; kingdom Metazoa; phylum Chordata; class Actinopteri; order Cyprinodontiformes; family Rivulidae; genus Garcialebias; species Garcialebias charrua. The sequence continues at coordinate 13,968 of JBBPBX010017189.1, read as the reverse complement.
GCAGGTCCACCTTCGCTAACCTCTACGCCACCTAGGGCTTTAACAGACTACTCGAGTAATCAACACATCGATTCCTAGGACATCTATCAAGTTTTTTTTTATTTCACATCGAGTACTCGTAGTGACGTAATCACGTCGCAGTTACAGAAAAGAAAATGAATCAACTTCCTGTTCGGAGTGCGTTGCGAACCGGTGTTACACCGAATTCAGTGAGCACCATAAATTTTGACCATAGGGGGCGGTATTGCATGCACTGTCGCAGGTCACACAATATGGTGTAACACCGGGTCCAATGACCGAACCAGAACCAGCTTCACTGACCTTGTTTCACAAACAAAAAGCAAAATATATGAATCTCTAAACCTATAAAAACCCCTATAAACATAATTATCTCTAAAACTAAACCTAATGCGCAGCACCGCGTGCGGTGCGGTGTGATCGACTGCCCCACTGTTTTTAAGTTTTGTTTTTGACCTGCCGCATGTTTCTTTCACTTTTGCAGCTTAATAATAATAACTAAATGTTTTGGTTTTCCTGTTATTTATCTACAGTATGATAAATGGTAGTCCAGCATAATATATGCTCCCAATGTTTTGTTGGTCTTTTTTGTTGTTGTAAATATTAAATGACGTTTTGTTTTTGTTTTTCAAGTTTTTTATTTTTTTTGCATCTTAAGATCCTATAACATCATCAACTACTCGAGTTCTACTCGAGCTTTATTATGTTAACGTCGAGTTAAAAAATTATGTACTCGTTCAACCCCTAACGCCACCACTCTCTTAGAGCTTCTTATTTAACCCCTGGTTTCAGTTTTGTCTTTTTTTTTTTCAGACCTTGTAATCAGTTTCTTGATTTTAGTGTATTTGAATGTCCTTAAATGTCACTCGTGTTCAATCAAAAAACTAAAATACCCAAGGGCTATAAAAGTCTTTAAAAAAAGCAAAGTTTAAAATAAAAAGTTCAGAGCTCTGGGAAAAAAAGTGTTCAACGACCCCGGGAGTAAATTTTTTCAGTTGGCGTAGTTGTTGATGTTCTTGTTCACCACATGTGAAGTGATGGCATCCAACTGGTTCCTGGCTCATCGGTAGAGGTCCGCCTGAGTCTGAGGTCAAATTAAAAACCAACTGGACACATCAAAAGAAAAAAAACTAGACATAATCTCCTCTCCAGCACCTCTTGCAGTCAACTTTGGAGCAAAACTCCATCTCTATTTTTTTATTCCTTCCTTCACCTTTACATGTATGGCTTGTATTCATTGTTCTGGAACTTTTTTATTTTCCCTTTTACTGCCGGAGCATTTTATTTTCAGCCAACAGCACCGCCTAGTGGCGTCACAGCAACAAAACAAAAGAAAACACCCTTCATATACCTGTAAGTCCAAACCAGGTGGGTTACATCAGGAATAAATGCACAAAATTAAAAAAAGTAAATCATGGAAGCAACAGAGACAGAACAGTCTGAGCAGGATGGACAGCGGCATTACAGATGTGTTGAACAGCTGCGTTATCTTCATAATCATAAGTCAATTAAATAAATATACATTTCCCCCTCGTTGGTGAGGCGTCGTCCAATTGTCCCCGTGGACAAACCGCCCCGATCAAAGGATTGTCAGGAACTGGAAATATTTGTTTTGGATTTAAATCAAACAAAATGTCAGATATTTTATTTTATTCAGTTTTTTAATTGACAGAGAAGTCAAATAAATGTGTCGACGTTGATCTGTGTCTGTTTTAGGAGGAAGATCTGGCAGAGCTGGCCTCTCAGCAGTACTTTGTGGATTACGGCTCTGAGATCCTGCAGGATCGCCTGCTCAGCCTCATCCCGTCCTACATCCCCGACAGAGAAATCACCTCCACTAAAACCACAGAGAAGTGGGCTCAGCTCATCAGCAGCGCCCATAAAAAGGTACCACATGTGCCACAGCCCAAAACCAGCACTTGTTATTAGACAGTAACATAAAGCTGACCTCACCGTGCAGGGATTACACAACAAACGGAGGCCGAACACACAGAAGGTGAAGGAGGACGTGGTGGATTTTGCTCGGCTCAAGTGGCCTTTACTCTTCTCACGTTTCTACGAGGCCTTCAAGTTCTCCGGTCGGTAACTTCCACTCCGTGATGAACAACGGTGGACATTTCAGTGCTGATTTTTAATGAAGGCCTCTGCTCACAGGGCCCAGTCTTCCTAAGAATGACGTCATCGTGGCGGTAAACTGGACTGGAGTTTACTTTGTGGACGAACAGGAGCAGGTTCTTCTGGAGCTGTCGTTCCCAGAGATCACAGCTGTGTCCAGCAGCAGGTACGATGACGGCGTTTTATCCCTCCCCTCTGTATGTGTTATCTCAGCTTGAAACTTACACATGATGGTGCGTGGTTCTGTTATAACTCCAAACTTCTCACAGTTGTTCATGGAATTGAGAAAGCCTCCCGGATGGGAGTCGAAACGTTTTTCTGTTACAAATAAAGTCCAGTTGATCTTGTATTGAACGCCTTTTTGATTTATCATGTCCTGGACGACTGAGAATCTTCACCAGCATATCCCTCCCCTGCATACTCAAAAATAGTTTCATAAACACCTGTTGAGAGGTCAGAGGGCTTTAGATTTTATTTACTGTCTTCTGAATTCAGAGTTGCATTCATTCATGTTTAGCTTAATTTAAAATGATTGATATTTGCCTTATTCCTCGCCCCCATGCTGCTTTACATGAATTATGGGCATGACTTCTGGCGCGGACCAGAACCAGCTTTTGTTTATGTTTGAACATTATGAGCTAATGTAGTTTCTCCTATCATTGTGGATTTAATGTAAACATGTAGGAACACCAGCTGTCAGAGCTCCAAGAGGACAATATAACCATACCGCTGCCTGCAGAGGACGAGCTGAAGAAGTGGCTGCAGATTACATCTACTCGCACATTTAGTTACTTCACTGATTCAGTTTTTCAGACAGTGAAGCAATGAACAACCTGAAAAGCTCTGAGGTGTATTAGTATCTACACAGTAATGCAGTCTGTGGCGTTTTGTTAAGTGGTGGGTCACAATCTTATTCACCTTAAAGTCCTCCATCACTGAGCTTGGGTCCATTGCAGAGAAAATCATAATACTAAAGACGAACAAATAATATAAAGATGTGTCCTCCATACACTTGAAATCATACCTGATGTTCTTGTCACTGTTTTCAATCCTTCTGAGGATCCAGCGTCTCTTCTCTGGTGGTTTATTGTAGTCCAGACACAAAGTAGGATGCAGGTTTTCTTCTGTCGGCCGTTTGTCAACAAAGTGAAATGAGCACACGTACAGAGTTCTGGGCGGTCTCTTCAAGTCCACATTTTTCAGCCACGTTCTTCTTAATTCATCATCTGTAGGTAGGAGATGGAAACTATACCTCTTTTCACAGGAACTCTGTTTTTGTTTTGGGTCCATGTTCAAAACTCTGTTGTTGTAGCCTGTTTCGCTTCACCCAGTGAGATAGCCACAGGGCACGTGGCACGCCCTCACTGCAGCCTTACGCCTCCAAGGGGTCTGTAAACTAACCCTATCACACCTTTAGTAAGATAAAGTTTACAACTTCAACTTAATCGTCATCAATTAGTTTTCTCTTTCGGGTTAACAGTTCTTTTAATTTTATTTACCAGAATTATATGTGTTCAGCTGAGAGCTTGTTCATCTCTTTTTTTATTTTTCTCTGTCTGTGTGCTGCATACTGCTTCTCCTTTTGGGTTGCAACATCACAACATGTGTGTGTGTGCATGCGTGTGTGTGAGAGCGTGTGTGTGTGTGTGTGTGAGGGCATGTGTGTGTGTGGTGTGAGTAACATCTAGTTCCTGTTTGGAAATACCCCTGCAGCCTTTGCTGGTGTTCACACACACACAAGTTTCTGCACAATCAAACAGAAGAAATTCATCTCATTATTAGACCTAAAAATATTTTAACAGTCTGATTCAATAACAAAACTGTGCATCTATCGACAAGCCACTGATTTAGTTTGGTCCGGTTGTTCTGCAGCCCTGAACGCAACAGGTACCTGAACTCAGCACGTCTATTTTAGTAAATTTTATGGTTGTTAAATAAGCGTGAACAAAACAAAAACAGTGTTTTTTCTGATAAACTGAATGAAAATTACCTAGAAATAAACCACGGTCCGTGCTTCACTACCATGGTTAACCAATGCTTCCTGTCTGACAGGAAGTTGTGCCATAATCATTTATACAGCAGAGCCCCCAGGAATAAGGTGGATAACTTTTAAATTGTTATTTTTTAAAGGCACTTTATTCAAACTACCGGGTAAATGTTTTAATTTGCAGAGGAGGTAAACTCCAGGGTCAGAGTTTTACGTTGGCCACCATCAAAGGAGACGAGTACACGTTCACCTCCAACAACGCAGAGGACATCCGGGACCTGGTGGTCTCCTTCCTGGAGGGTCTGAGGAAGAGGTCCAAATATGTGGTGGGACTGCTGGATTGTCCAAACCCTGGTGAGCTCCGGTCTCGTCGGCCTAGAGCAGGTCCTGCTTTTACGAGCGGTGCTGTAATGTCTTTGTGATTCTGCTCCGGCAGTGGGGGTAGACTCCACCTTCCTGAGCTTCTCTAAGGGGGATCTGATCATCCTGGACGAGCACGACGGAGAGCATGTGATGAACTCGGGCTGGGCTCACGGCATCAACGATAAAACCAAACAAAGAGGAGACTTCCCTGCTGACTGTGTCTACGTGCTGCCCACCATCTCCCGGCCACAGTATGACATTGTGGTTAGTGTTGCAGATCAATAACCAGCTGCTCCGTCTCCCTTCAAAGAGCTCATTCTTGTTTTTATTGAAAAGCTTCAGAGGATTAACGATGCCCTCGCTGATGTCACTTTCTTAATTTGCTCTGGAGTTGAGGTGGAATAATGACGACTGTCCTTTGTTAAAGGACAACACCCACCATGTTTTCAAATTGCATCGCCATTAATATTTATTTGTTTATTTAAAAATAATACAGGAGCGTTTATTTATATTGTAGAGAAATAACGCTAAATGTGTTATTTCATGATTTATAGCAGATTTTAGCAGAAGCTCCAGGAAAAATCTGCTCCTCTCCATATATGGGCATTCATGTCACTAAAGTAACCGCCTTGGAGTTACAGGCGGAGTTATAATAAGCATTCATCAACTTCCATGACCGCTGCTCTGAGCGAGGAAAAAAAAAGGCGAAGCATTTTTAAATATTCCCTAAAGCTGCCTGTTGATTAATCCTGCTGTCGCTCACTGATGTCTATCATATTCTGAGCGAGCATCCAGATAGACATTAGTTTAATTCACTTGATCGCGACAAATTCATTAATTTCTGCATCGGCTTTTTATTCTCTCCCCCCGTGACCAGACAGGTCGGGAGTACAGAAAAGGCAGCCGCGCAGCGGAGCTCTGCGCGCGTGCTCCCCGCAACAAGGCTGGGACGGAGCTGAGCCCTGAGTCGGCACGAATTCGGAACTTCAAAGGTGACCAGCGGAACGGGGAGCCAGAGACGCGCGGCTTGCTCCTCTGGGCAGAATGAGAGCAGCAACGGTCTGCAACGGTGTTATAAAATAAATAAAAACAGAGCGCTGGTCCATATGTACACACAAATGCACCAGGAAATATGCAGTTTTATCTCCCACTCTCATAAACCTCCATGGAAACTCACTCCTGCCTTCTGCCTGGGTGGAGACGTAACTGAAGTCACATGACACTTCGGCACTCTTCGGCCGGGTTTCCGGATTCATTCGGGACTGTTTTTTTTTTTTTTTTTTAACCCTCGCCTGGCCCAAATGCAAAAATGAAAATAGACATCATATTAAATTACAGTAATTGTCCAATATGGTGAATTGTTACTGTCATGGTGGGTGTTGTCCTTTAAACTCTGCACATGGTTCAACGTGGAGCTGGTGTTGGTTTTACGTCACTTCCTGTTTGTCTGTCCCAGGCTCTGGTGACGATGACTCCAGATCAGAGGAGAGAGTCCATCAGTCTGTCTCAGATGAGTCTTTTGGAGCAGGACAAACCGAAGGCCTACACCCTGGAGGAGTTCTCCTACGACCACTTCAGGTGCAAATACCAAATGTTTCTCACCAAGAAAACACGTGGAGAGGAGGAGAGCGTGACGCATGTCTCTGTTTCCAGGCCGCCTCCAAAGAGCACGCTGAGCCGCGTGATGATCTCTAAAGCTCGAGGGAAGGAGCGTCTGTGGAGCTGCAGCAGAGAGCCCCTCAAACAGCCTCTGCTGAAGAAAGTCCTCGTCCATGATGAGCTCTCCCAGGAGGCCTGCCTGGTCTTCACAGATATCCTTTGTTTGCACTTGTCTGTCCGTCGTCATAAACAAGATGAGAATCAAGATGAAAACATAACCAGATGTTTGTCTCCCTCTGCTTCTTGTTACTGACGTCCTTGACGGTGTCCGTACCTGTGATGAAGTATATGGGCGACTACCCGTCGAAGCGAGCGCGCTCTGTCAACGAACTCACCGATCAGATATTTGAAGGAGCTCTGAAGGCAGAGCCGCTAAAAGATGAAATCTACTGCCAGATTCTCAAACAGCTCACAGAGAATCATATAAAGTACGTCTCAAACACAGATTGTCAGCACCTGCTCTGACTGTTCAGTAATATATTTATCTTGTTTGGTTTTTAATTGGAGAAATTAACATTTAAAAGGTCCTGAAGCCTCGATTCAGTTTCTGCTCATCTGTATTAAAGAGATGAGTCATTTGTAAACATTTTGTTAAATTAAGCTTATTAAAAAACATCAAGGTTCATGCTCAATAATCCAGATTTAAAAAATCCATCAATGTTCAGTCAGGTCATCTGGACAGTTTCTTTTTTTGTTGAGACGTTTCGCCCTCTATCCGAAGGGCTTCATCAGTCTGAGGAGTCACAAACAAACTGTTTTCCCACTAAGCAGTACACTCCTACAGTGGACCAACCAGTTTGCTGGTGATAAGATGGTTTTGGGGGGGGGGGGCTGTCCTGTAGAAGTGTACTGCTTAGTGTGGAAAACAGTTTGTTTGTGACTCCTCAGATTGATGAAGCCCTTCGGACGGAGGGCGAAACGTCTCAACAAAAAAAGGAAACTGTCCAGATGACCTGACT